>JAQFYC010003808.1:0-19406 GCA_034694165.1 Tomocerus mixtus
TCGAGAAATGGAAAACGACAGATAATGACGGTTAATGAATGATTTTCCAAATGTCACAGTCACAGCTGATGGCTGATTAGGCTGATACAAACTTACAAACCATGAATTTTAGTCAAAATGAAAAAGAATAAAAAGTATAATATTAACACCTTTACCAATGTGAATTTAAGTATCAAAAAATTAATAATATTTTAATTACCTGTGTTGTGTTCACTTTTGTCTTATCTGCTATAAAGCGACAATGACAATGACAAAGCAATTTTGAAAATTCGACTTAAATTAAGTTTCAATTTGAAAATGCCCAGTCATCCGTCCGAGAGTATTACTATAAACGTCAGTTTAGTCAGCCTGTCGACGCTGTCAGTCCTTTTGCATTGTATACGGCCTATAAGATAATGCGGCAAATTCAAAATATGCAAAGATTTAAGAAAGATCATTTTCACAATAACATTGGATTGTCAACAAGCACGTGGCAATGAGGTTCCGGGAATACATAAATTCCGAACCGAAGTAAATAGTGAAGCAGTAAATGGAAGAAGCCTTATCATTACGAACTTTTGGATTGTATTGGATTGTATTACCCGAATTCGGAGAGAAGGGTCGGAGTGAGTTATCTATACTTGATAATCGTAGCTGCATCTTTCGTTAATCCTCTTCTGCTTAATCTGCTGAGTGGAATGATCTGATCTGTTGGCGTGTTGGCTACACCGGTAAGTTTTCCTTTCTTATATGCCAGGATAATAACTTATCTAGTTGTACATATATTTTTTTCGGTTCTGTTCTGATGTGTATTCTTTTGCTACATGAGATTCTATTTTTAAATCATTTTCTAAACTAGGACCAGTTAAAGCTTCCTTGAATGTAGTAAGTCGAAAACTGAGCATGCTGCAACAAAACAGAAGACAAGACGACATCCACGCGTAAGTTTCAAAGAATATCCGATACGAACAATCCGAAGAAGAATCAAGATTTTTCGAGACTGAATTTTGCTTACAAGAGCGCATGCAACAGGAAGTCTTGTGAAAAGTAGGTGGGTAATATTCTTGTTGTATTTTTGCATGTTTGCATGTTTGTGTTAAATCATAAATAGTGAATGAAGAGTCTTGCTTGCCGTCTGCAGTTTACCGGGCATATATAAGCAATTCTCTATTTGTAAATGAGCAGTTGATCTTGTTTGTGGAAATACTTGAAAAACTGGAGCATTATTTTATGCTCGAATTTCGTATATTAAAATATTGGACAGTTAGAGGAAGGAATCTTGCTGACATAAAATCCAAGTGTTTTAGCGGAGAAGTTAAGAACATAATTAAATAAATAAATCGTTTAAAGCACAAAAACTTCCTAATTGTGTAGATCATGAAGGTAACATAATTTCGTAAAAGGGATTTTAGGGGTATGTTATGAAGAACTAGGTTTGCGCTATATATAATTTTGTTTTATTTATTTCAGGAGGATATCATCATGACGGACGAAACCACAAAATTAAAAGATGAGGCAAACGAACTTTTCAAAGCAGAAGAATATGAAAATGCTATTACCATATGCAAAAAGGTAACTTATATCGTTATATCTCCGTTTACAGTGGTTAATATGATTTGTAAAATATTGTGCTTTTCTAGGCCTTATCATTATGCAAAAATGACGAGCTTACGTGTATACTTCATAAAAATGCTGCTGCCAGTTACTTAAAACTTAACAAGTATGAAGATGTTGTAAGACATTGCGATAAAGGTACGCCTAACTCTGTAACTACATAACTGTAACAATGGACAATGATGATATTTTGTTGTATTGGGTTTACGATTTTAATAATTACCTTTATTTTTGTTATAATTTAGCTATAGAAATCAAGCCCACAGATCCAAAAGCTTTATACCGAAGGGCAACTGCGTTTGAGAACCTAGAGCGTTTTGAAGAAGCGTACAGAGATGCTCAAAAAGCGTTGGTGTCTTCCCCAAGTGATGCGAAGACATTTAAGCCTATGCTCACACGGCTGCACCCAATAGTAGAACAACGTCGGAACTTGCGATCACAAACTACCGAAAAGGCCTCAAAAATGCTTAGTTTAGCATTTGGATCGTCCAACGATGAAGAAATTGATACGGGTTTAAACAACATAGTTGTTTTATGTCGAGAAAGAGCTGGTATTGAAGCTCTCTTCGACATAGGACTCCTTGTTAAGCTCAAGAGCCTGTTAGAAGTCAAGCGGCCAAGTAAAAAGGAAATTGAAAGAAAAATTCTTGGAGTGAGGATCCTTTCTTCGATTGTATATTTTAATACAGCGTCGGTAAGTAAACCGAATTTAACATTACCACTACAATGGACGCGAATAACTAATAATAACATTTCATTTCCTCTTACAAAGTGCAAACGCGTTCTGACGGATTTGGGAGTGCCATTTATCATGAACTTGCAAGATTTGGTGTACGGATTCTCCGGAGAGAAAACGATTACTGAGGAAGCAATGAATTCAGTTCAGTATTTGTGGCAGTCAATTTTGGACGCTTTGTCCCGACCTAAAAAGGGAGAGAAAGTTGATAAGGAGTTGCTCGAAGAAAACAAACCTTTGATTGACGCTTTGTTAACAACAATGGCCATGTCATTAAACTCTCGGAGTATTCCCGGAGTAGCAAGAGACATGATTTTACAAATTTTCACTCAAAATCTTGGTAATAATTGTATTATGTTTTTTATTGTGTATTAGGTGTGTTTTTTATATATGATATTTCATGACTTTCGGGTTTGATAAAGATTAATTGGTGCAATAAGTCTTATGCACCAATAATATTTCAATTTAGCTGTGACAATAATCTAAAATATCTACCTATGCTATACAGATCATGCTGTACTGGGATGGGCCGAAAAGTTTATCGATATTGGGGGAATGGTTAAATTAGCTGACATTGGCTGCGAAGTCCCCGAGCTAAAAATTGAGTCTGCAATGACGATTACACCAAATACCAAGACTCTTCTGGCCGTTCTTCTTGCCTTGATTTATGAAAATATGTATTATGACGCTATCCGAGAAAAATATATCAATGCTATAGACGAGTTCTCAAAGTAATTGTATAGTCTTCTATATTTACCTGCTTAGAGACTTCCGGTTATTATATAGTTTAATATATGCATTTTGATTTTCAGAGAATTACTGCTATCTCCAGACATTGAAGGTAAAATTCGGGTTACTGCCTTCTTCACCACTTTACTAATGGGACCTAATGATGTCGGAAACACATTCATTGGACGTCCAGGTATTCTCCAAATGATATTGGTCATGGCAAATTCAGAGGAGTATATCCAGCAGGTAATTGTTTGGAATTATTTTCTACGTGATTTATTTTTTATTTGGCACATCAGAGAGCAATGATCTGCGCATTTTATTTTCAGCGAATTGCAACCGAAGCTATTGTTGCTGCTGCAAATAAACAAGACAAGGCCAAGGGTATCATCGCTGATGGTGTCAATATCCTGAAGCGGCTGTACCAATCTAAAAATGATGACATTAAAGTCAGAGCATTGGTTGGCCTCTGTAAACTAGGCTCGTCTGGAGGAACAGATGCTGCATGGAGGCCTTTCTCTGAAGGATCCACTCTGAAATTAGCAGAAGCATGTAGAAGATTTCTACTCAATCCTTCTAAGGATGTTGTTATTCAAAGATGGGCTGTGGAAGGATTGTCATATCTATCTTTAGACGCGGAAGTTAAAGAAAAACTAATCGAAGTAAATTATTAATAGTTAAAAAAAATGAATGATATTTTTGAGTGCAGTCTGGATGCTTCGTTTAAGATAACGGTTATTATTATTAAATTAATGCCATTTTGTGACTATTAGGACACTCCTGCAATGAAAACCTTATTGGAAATATCGTCTCACGCAACACATCTTTCTGAAGTTGTTTACCCTATTATTACCACATTGGTAAATCTGGTAAATGCCTATGACAAGCAAGAAGTTATCCCTGAAATGCAGGAGTTGGCTAAGTTTGCTAAGCATCACATACCAGAAGAACATGAACTTGATGACCCAGATTTTGTTGAGAATCGAGTAGAGGTGCCTATACACAAAAGTTTAATTATTTTCTGTATGTTTTCTAAATGCTTAATTATGGAAAAGTCAGGACACGATTTTTGAATTTATTTTCTAGAAATTATATAATGATGCATTATTGTAAGTTACATACATGTGCATTTCCATTTTACAGGTTTTAGCCAACTTGGGCGTCACAGCGTGTCTAGTCAATTTAACGAAAGCTACCGAATCTAAGAACGTTATGGAACTAATATCTCGTGTCCTGTGTGCGATATGTGAGAGAGTTACATTGCGGGGAATGGTAGTCGCTCAAGGAGGAGCTAGGGAGCTACTTAAAATTGCTGATAAATCGACAGACAAAGGTATTTTGTAAAATATGATAAAACACTATTATAATAAAATGTAAGTAATTGTTTGGAATCTCAACTAAATTGCTTTTGACCACAACTTAGGAAAAATTAACGCTGCACACGCTTTGGCCCGCCTTGGAATAACGCAGGCACCTTCTGTAGCATTTCCTGGACAAAGAATGTATGAGGTTATCAAGCACCTGCTTACACTTCTGGATGTGGAACGAACTTCTATTCAAAACTTTGAAGGCCTTTTAGCACTGTGTAACATCGTGGGTGAATCTGAAGCTTGTAGAATGAGAGTTTGGAATGAAAAAGGATATTTAAAAATTGAACACTATATCTACGAGGATCATTCGAAGCTGAAAATGGCAGCTATGCAATGCCTCTTGAATATGAGCATTTCGCCCAGAACACAAGAAGTAAAAATGCGTAGTCTCTTTATAAATCCAAATTAATATTTATATCAGTGTTATTTTGTAGAAGTGAACAATTTTATAAACTTTTACATTTTATAGATTTTTGACGGAGATAACGAAAGGGTGAAGTATATGATGATGTTGTGCTCCCCAGTTGACGATTTATCAGATGAAGACGTAGACGAAATTGAAACCATGAAAGCTGCTGCTGGAGTTCTTGCCATTGTGACATCATTTAGTAGGGGTATATGCGGAAAGGTTTTGAATTCAATCAAGAATCCATTGGAGACATTGATATGGCTAGTAGCCAATCCTATGGTTGATATGCAAATTAGAGGGGTGACCGTAATTAAAAATATTATTGCGGCAGATAAGGAAATGGCTACACAAATAGTCGGCTCTCCAATTTTTGAAGTAAGCTCCAATAAATTTTGTAGATCACTTTGTTACAGTCATGTACATGTTATATAAATACATACTGCATAAACTTTACTGAATTGCATTTTTTAATTTTGTAGATTATATTAGTTTTGTCGACAAAAGAAGTGGAAGGGGACGAGAAGTTGAAAGATGACCAAAAGAAGTATCAAGAAGATCTTAAGAAGAGACAAGATTTGAGAGTGAGGTGTTTGGAGGCCTTGAAAGCTGCTGAACAGTGGGAATTGATTCAGAAGAATTAGAACTTAAAAGACAACTTTTGAAAAGGTCGTCCATGAAGGTGTCAAGATTTGAATACAAAGTACTACTTAATTTATAATATTAATAATGACGTTAGTTATGCAAGAAAACTTTGCTATAGTATTTTATATCATGAAATACGTATAAGCAATTTTACGACTATATATTTGTAAATGACTGCCTTACTTAAATTAACTTATCGTTTAAGTATTAGGTACACTCTTTTAATGTATCAAAACACATACTTTTCAGTAGGTGTCCCGTCCCGAATTTTAGCCCTTAAAACCTTGTTGCATTTAAAGTACTTATGACTAAATAGTTGCTGTTTTTGATTGTAGTTGATTAAATGTAGAAACCTATGTAATATTACAAATTGTCTAAAGTATAATGTATATGTTATTAGCATGTACGTGGTGCTGTTATAATAACTGCAAGTTATATAACCAATTGTAATATTAAATCGATAGTTTGACTCGAGTGTGAAAAAAATTGTTACCGTTAATTGAATTTTTTATTTCTATCCACCTATTTTCCAATATTTAGTGGGTCTCTCCCTCAGTAACACCAACTGTGTTACACATTTTAGGTAGTTTTTACATAAATATGCCCACTAATTTCTACGTTTTGATCAATTTAGACATTAAAAGGCACTCCCTACCAAAAATTTAAAGATCCTCTCAATTTCAAATGGATTATTAGTATGGAACGGTGACTTTGAGCATAGGGTTCAATTCCATGGCTTTCTTGATTGCTTTTAAGGCATATTCATTCCCGGCCCATGCCCTACAAAAGGGATATAATTATATAAATGATTGTGTAACATTTGGAAAGATATTTTACAAAAACTGTCCAATTAGTATTACTACCTTCTTGTAATGCCATTGTTAACATCCCATAAAAGAAGATTTTCAGCTACATCAGAATTGTTCCCATCCAAAACTAAGCCAAAACCTCCGTTTATAACTTCACCCCTAAAAAACAAGTTTTGCATTTGTACCTCATTATAATTATTAGCGGAAAATGAGTTTTTATAGATATATATAGCAAGTATAGTATAATATAGCTTTTATAAAATTCTTCAATTGTTACCAGCCAACTCCTCCCCCATTATGCTGTTTTAAAAAAATAGACAGTAATTAGAAAATTATTCATTTAATTCATTTTTAAATATACCATTGCGTATAAGTAAATGTAAGAAATTAACGCAGCGTTTCTCACTAATGCAACCCAAGTGGCTCCACGAATTCCATCACCAATGAAATTTTGTGTGGCCATGTCAGCCGTAAACTTTGAGCCATCAGTAATATTAGAAGTTTCTCTGAAAGGACTATCAGCTCCTGAAACATCGTGGTGATCCCTACTTATGACGATTGGAGCCTGTGTCCAAAAACATATAATATTATTAAGGTACCCCTTTTTTATGCAATGAATATTGGTTCACTGGTGCTATGAAGTCGTTGCATATTAAAGAATGATTACCTTGATCTTTCCTAATTTTATAAGCTCGTTAAACCGCTTTGCCAGTTTGGTTCGCCCAATGCAGTCACTATATAAAATTCGAGCCTGGGATCCGACCACCATTTTATGATTTTTAGCCTCTTTAATCCATCGGAGATTTTCTTCGTATTGCACTTTAACATCCGAGTCCAAACCCTTTTCTATATTGCATAGGGCAAAAAAATCATTTTCCAAATGTAAGGAATTGTAAACTATTATTAACACCCATTACAATGGGGGAAGTAATCTATAAAAGAGGTTGATAAAGAATTAACCACCTTGGAGTAGCTCTGAGAAAATTTCCACTGCCGCTGCATCTGAGGTGTCCAAATCTTCTTCAAGTCCCGAGCAACAAACCTATTTAGAGAGTATATAAAATGAGGATTTTTAATATTAAATTAGCTTGAGAAGGTTGGTCAAATAAATTAAGTGAAGATTCTCTTACCCAGCGAAAAGGACCAAATCCAAGTGAAAAGATGTCTCTAAATATTTTAATTACAAGTTATTGTAAATAACTCGCAATTACAATCAGAAGAACAAGTCCATTAATAAAAATAAACGAACCCCATTATGTCCTCTACATAAGATGGATAAATAAATCTTGACGAATCATTTTTATTCAGGATTTGGGCCCCAGCTCTTTTAGCTTCCAGTAAGAACGCATTTCCATAGTCCCAAAAGCGTAGTCCAGCATCAGTCAGGATATTTATTGCTGCCACTTGGCGAACCAAACTTGACTGCACGAGTTCTTTAAATTTTTTCGGATCGTTTACCATAGCCTACAATAAATTACAAATCTAATACCAGAATACCACACGACCACACATATTGGACAACTTATACAAATAATCAATGCAAACCTTTTGAGAGTCTTCATATGATAATTGGACAGGATAATAGCCCCCATTATAAGGGTTATGTAAAGAAGTTTGGTCCGATCCAAGATCCACTAGCAATTCTCCTGTAGCTTTATACTCTTTTGCTAGCCGTTCCCAAAGGTCAACAATATTTCCATAATAACCAATGCTAGTAGCATCTTTTTTCACACGAGCCTCCTTGATCCTGGCAATAAGCGCATCTAAATCCATGACGATTTCCTTTAGCCACCCTTGTTCGTGTCTTTTCTGAAGTGCTGGTAAACTCACCTAAACTCACCAAAAGAAAAAATTAAATTTATTTACTGAATAAAGAATATTATGTAGATTCTGAAGGATATTTTAATTTTACTTCAGCAATGATACCAATGCATCCAGCTATAACAGCAGCCTTGGCCTGCGATTAAAACAAGGAATTCCATTTTTAGAATGACCATAATCAGATTTCTTAATTATATTTCCATGAAAAATGAGCTTTTGCTGGTATTTTAAAGACGACTGACTTACTTGTGCCCCAGACATTCCTCCTAGTCCAGATGTAACATATACCTTCCCAGAGAGTGAATTTGTTTTTAAATATTTACGTCCTGCGTTTAGTAATGTGATCTACATTTTTACATAGAACAGTTTTAGTACTTTCTCCAATGGCACATTTGCATTAGAAAACATTCTGAGAAATGTTATAGTATCAATATTTCATTTCGAAAATGTTCTAGCTTAATCAGAATCCTCTTACTGTGGTTCCGTGAACGATTCCTTGAGGTCCGATATAGCAAAAGCTTCCAGCAGTCATCTGAATTCCGTTGCATTTGAGGAACCAGATACAGATATATAGATAAGAATATATTTAAATGTATTATATATATTTGTTTGCTTATATAGGAGTAAAGTGCAAGATTTCATTTCAATACTAACAATTAGTGGACAATTATTAGCAAAGATGTTACCTGACCGTACATGGAGACACCTAAAGCAAAATAGCGATCGTAGTCTTCCGGAGAGGAATAATTTGGAATGACCATCCCGTTCGTAATGACAACTCGAGGACCAAGATTTCTTGAAGGGAAAAGCCCCATGGGATGACCTGATGACATTACCAGCACTTGTGTTGGTTCCATTTCACTCAGGTATTTCATGAGCAACCAAAACTATGAAAAATCCATGGTAAACAAATATTTCAGGAGATGTACATTTTTTAAATTCTAGGAAATAGTATCAAAATGTTAAGTAAAAGCTGTACCTGTGCCCAATTTGCCACGACCTGTCCGTTTCCTCCGTAAGTAACCAGTTCTTGAGGAAACTGAGCCACCGCTGGATCCAAGTTGTTGCAAATCATGAGCATAATAGCTCTGGCTTCTAAGGTTTTAGCCTTATACCCTTGTATGGGATATGCTTTGAGAGGAAATTCGGGTGTGAATCGATACATGTAAATGTGTCCATAATCTTCCAATTCCTTTTCGAATTCTCCATTTAGTTGCTTATGGATTTTTGTAGGGAAATAGCGAAGAGCATTTCTCACTGCCAGTTTCTTCTCTTCTGGAGACAAGGGAACTTTCCGGTTTGGGGCGTGAGGGACATAGGGATTTCGTCCTGGATTCTGAGGTAAAGGTTCCAGGGGGATACCCTGGGAAAGTTGACTCAAGAATTTAAAATTGTTCATTTTGAACAGTGATTAGAAGTGCAATTTTCTAGCAACTGAGTGTTTTTTGAGATCTGTCGTATCTGTATGTAATAAAAGTGTATACTGACTTACTGCGAGCAAAATGATAAGAATAATAATTAAGAATGCGTAGTTGTTGCGTCTTGTGTAATGCACGCAGCACGTAATAAGTGTTTATCCTGAATCTTCCTGAAGAATAAAACTTTCTTTGTAAGATCAAAGATCTAGAATCAGTTTCTTGATGAAGATGTAAGTATAAAGAACATCTATATGAACTATCATCCCATTCTTGCTTAATTGTAGCGTTTACAGGCGCTGATGACAGTTATAATGGTGTTGCGACATGTCAATACCAAAGATAAGAGATAACCTTTAACCATTCGCTTGTGTTGCAACTTCAAGTTCATCTTTTAAATGTCGATTAAGCTTGATACATTGCATTATTTTATCGTCATTTTAACATGATTTAATAAAATACATTCAACATCATTATTAGTATTACTGGTTCCTGTCGTTTATGCCTGAACCCTACACAAAGCGTCTAATTAGTTATTTGAGAAAGCATAGTTTATTAATGCCATATATCATACCAACACGTCTGGATGAACTCGTTTTCGTCAATTTTACAAATAATTACATAAGTATGCAACTTAAATATCTATAATAAAGAATTGAAAAGTAACTACACATAATATGATATAAGTATGAAAAATTATGCATTTAATTAACACGCAAGTGAGTGCATTTCGTTGAAAACATCAGTAATTGTTTGTTTTTGTATTTCTGCCATACATTTTATGTGGATCTGTTTAATACGTTTACATTGTGTAACAAACTCTCATTTCTTTTACATAGATTCTGTTTCTCATGATTAGAACTAATAGAGTTGTGTGTTATATCCTTTCTTAATAATACCATTTCTTATTATCGATTGACTGCAAAACTAATGTTTAGTTTAAACTGTTATGGAATATTTTTGGTAATTTACCTTAGCTTTCTATATTGCATTGACACAATTCATATTTACAAAATAAGCGAATGAGAGACAAAAATCGGCTTTACATTCGGCTATAAATAATGCTTGGAGTCCTTTTACAGACCACATAAATGCATGAACTGTATTTCATTATTGGCTAATATCTCTGCGGTTTAGCTTGATGGACTGTACTTGCTTTCCTTTCCTCCAAAACTTTCTCAACAAAATCCGGGCGAGCATACATGGGAATTGCACTACGATTAAATATCAAGAAATCCAAGAAACGATTCTCAATTTTCGTTTTCAAGCCAGAACTATCCCAAACTTGACGAAGAATGTTAGGATCCACTTGAAGCTAAAACAGAGAAATTAATAATTTAATCTTTACGAGTAAGTTTACAAAGAATGTATACAATTTAATGTGCCAAGTCTTCAAAAAGTTGGGAACGTACAGCGTCAGTGTCTCCTGGTGCACTAATTGCGAGATAATCGCGTACAAAATCAAGAAATTTAACTTTCTCGTCTCCAGTGGTCTGGAATTACAAATAAAGAAATTAACACAATTTTCAAATATGGTTTTATGGATACAAATAGATATTCCAATTTTCTTACATGGTCAGCGTAAATTTGTTTAAGCTCTTGTTGAAAGTTAGACCATCGGTCATGGCAAAAGACTCCAAACCAAGGTTGACAAAAATGGTCATACAAATCAGTCACTTCACCCTTTTCCATTTTTTCCAAAAGTTTATTCAACAGTGATTCGTGTTGACCGTACAAGCCTGAAAGATTGGACGGTGAAAATTTCTGGAGAAAGTAAAATGATATTTTCCTTTACTATGTTTTTACAAATTCTCTGAAATATTTAAGAAGTCTCATAATTAATAACAATTTACCTTACGAGAAAGACACTCTACCCCCTCCACTTTAAAGAAGCCATCCAGCCATAGTCTGAAATATTTAGGACGAGGATTTTCATCCGTCTCTTCCAACTGCCCTGTAGTAATTTCCGTTCCAGTTTCACAAGCTTCACATTCCGCAGGGCGACATCCGGTTGGATATCCAGGGTCACACATATAGAAATAATGCCAACCTCCAGGAAGTCGGGCTGCTCTAACTAAAGGTTTCCTGAAATCTGGAGGAAGTACAAGATCCAAAGATACTACGCTTCCTCCAACATTCGCAGTCGCCCGAATGATAGATTCTGCTACCTAATTGATATTAAAGTCAATGTCAAGAAGTGTATATCACAAATGCGATACTTAAATTTTGGTTGTTAAAACTCTTACAGTTTGACCAATTTCTTCTGACTGAAAATAAGCATGTTTATTTCTCTCGGCTTTTAAAGACATTTGATAAACAGTTGCTGGTCCAGCTGCCCAAACATTGGGATCGATTGTCCGAAACCTTGTATCAATAATTATTCCTTCTCCTTCTTTGAAAAAGATGTAGGATTCTGTAAGAGCTGTAATTAACATACCTTTTCTTTAACTTCTTTCTTAAATCAATTTTTTCTTTCGTGAAGAATTCGCTTTTGGATAGTAAAAATCTTACCACCAACAATGATATCGTGCACTCTTTTATGACCGAAGGAAAAGAAAGCCAAACAGGGATACGAAACCCTGTGTTTCTTTTGGAGAGAGTCAAAATACACTCTTTTCACCAAAAGAGACTGTTCATCCACCCACCATTTTTTAAATACATATTTCTCAAACACGTTTATTTTTAGATTCGTCAGTGTTTTCAACATCGTTGGTTCCAACTAAAATGTATTTTAATTGGAAAAATTACTCAGAAATCTTATGGAATATCCATTGAAATATACCAGTTTACTAATACAATATGCCTCCATAGAATTTGCTTTCTCGTTTTAAATATAAAAGTAATTTAAAACTTTCATAAATACTCATCATATTTTCCAACTGGTATGTAAAATAATAATCATGAGCAGTACCTATACATAAATACATCTAGGATCTTACGGACCCATTTTTCGTTCATGAAAATGCTATAAATTATTTCTAATTTAATTATACTTAATTCGGGTAACTGTAACTGTTAAACATTGGGTGAAGTGAAAGTATACCATCATACTTTCTCCTATACTTAATTTTGTAAAGAACATATTCCTAATATTAATAACTGTAATTACATATTTAGGTTTAGATAAGAAAATATTTAAGTTGTGTGTACCCTTTCGGTCATCACATAGCCAGTGTGCCCTTCCCATTTCATCTGTTCTTTCGGAGCGGTCAGGAACACAATTCTTTGTGGAGATATGCCTAAAGCCAGCAAAGCCCTAACGCATGCTAATGACTCCAGACAAAGTCCATGAACTATTACGTAACCTGTTTTAAAAAGAAGTTAAAGATAGCATTGTAACCGTTTTGTGTACAATAATTTCTGTAATCCTAGATGAAAAACTCTTTTCTTATATTACTACACCTGTGTATTGTAAATATGTTTATTTACCTTGTTTAATTAATGGTAGACCAGCTCTTAAGAAAGAAAGAGCAAAAGAGGCTTCTACTTCCGAATTGATTGTAAACACATTCTTAGGCTTTGGTTTATATCGACTGCAGTATGAAAATAATTGTATAGATAATTAGTAAACACAGTAGGTAATAATTAAGTAGTAAAATGTTAAATAAAAGTATCATACTTAAATTGGTTTGATCCTTGGTGATGTGGTACATGCTTAGTATTTCGTTTCAGAGATAAGAAATGTGGATCTTCAATTTCCGGAGTTGGGCAGTCTGGACGATGAAACTGTAAACCAGTTGCAATGATAAGGATATCGTAGGGTACGATCGTGTTTTTGTTTACTACAACCAACTTTTTCTGCCTATAGAAAAATATAATTCACATTTTTAATTTTAAATGCGAAACAAAATGGAAATATTAAAATTATTAGAAATATCTGTGCACCTTAATATTTTAGTGACCCATCCATAGCAAACATTGACCAAACTGTGAAGACCAACTCTCCGAGCCCTTTCCGCCTCACTCTGGAACGACATGGCCTTCCCTCCTTTCTTTATGAAGAACATATCCCTTATATCGTCCGGAGGTAACGTCCCAGGAAGACCAAATGGGTCAATAATTGTTATATGTTTGTAAGTCCTATACGGTGAGGATATTAATTGCTCCAAGCAGGATATAGTCGTATCTGATGCTCCAACGAAAACGATTCTTTCGTTTAAATTGTTTTTCGGATCGAAGGAGAACTTCTTGGCAAAATGCATTACAGAAAATCCTTGATAATCATTTGAGATATACTCTGTGGGACATCTATCATCGTCATATTTTTCTTTCAGATTTAATCCTTCAAAATAATCAATTCTTTTCCTGGGTATCAGGGGAATCATATCGTCCAAATTATTAAGGATCGTCTGACGCTCCGTTACCTATTCATTTCACATTTAATGTTTTGCATATTTATAATAATTGGAATGATATATTATAGTTGTGGAAAATTGGTACTAAGTAAGTTGATACTGAACATACTTCATTGGTTGTGCAGTCTGGATAAATTGTGTGGAAGAAACAAGTCATATCTGTTAGTCGCAGGATTTCCTTCATGAATAATTTGGATAGTCGCTGGAAGAGTGGATTTAGGACGAAATGATGAATATACAGTTGACCTTCCTTTTCCTTTACTCTATCTCTTGTGTGAAAATCAATATAAGTGTATCTGTCTAAGTCGTAATTGACTTGATATAAAGCCATTCTTTTATCAACGCTGAAAAGTAATATAAAGAGAGCATTAGAGAGTAAATTCATTGATCTTATAAGAATATTTGGTAAGAGAATGAAGAAAAGTAATTAAAAATTATTACCTAACAATCGCCAAACCGACAATTGGCTTTTGTGGATGGTTTGTGACAACTGCAACAAAGGCTCTGACTTTATCTGACGCTTTGGAAGTCAGCGCTTCTTCATAGTCCGTGAACACCTTATATTTATCATACAAACTTTCCACGAGATGCTGAACTTTGAACGCATCCCTAATCTTTGATTCTCGAACAATAACATTTGAGTTCAGTGTCACTCGGTGTAGGACAAACAACTCCCTGGAGTATAATGATTGCTTACGTGGAGAAACTCTCTGGAAATATTATAAAATCCTTCCAGTTATTCCTTTCAGTTCCAGTTACTTAAAACACGAATAAAAAATATTGTTTCTTCATTTTACCACAAATTCCTCCAGCCAATATGGTTCTTTGGAGCCCACAGGTATAGTGACAATTAAATATTCTCGGTTAGGGAAGTTATTAAAGGTTCCTTTGATAAGATCCCGAATTCTAGGATGAAATTACAGTTCAGATTTAAGATAAAATGAAGGAATTAAATTTCATAAAACGATGAATTAAACCTCATATGGTATTTTGGTTCCAGAGCACAAATCTGAATAGCAAGAGCATTGGGGAGACCACGATATATGGAACCATGAGGTTCTTCAAGCATTTGTAAAGGTAAAATTTTCTCATCAGCCAAAGCCCTAGGAAAGCATTGAATTGCCGAATCGTGAATATAAATTTCTGCTTCCCGTAGAACATTTGAATAATAATTAGATAATCTGTCTCGATCTCTGTCGATATCCAATCCTTGATTCTCTACATATTCTATTACAGTGTGAGCAGCGTCAACAAGTTCAGCTTGAGCCTTTACGTAATCTGGCCAATCATTTGCTTCATCCACTTCTGGTGTTTTCTCCGGCGAGGGCTTTCTCTCGTTTTCATTCTCGGGTAGTAAACTGTTAGCATTATCTATCTCATCGGCTTCCCCGCCACTTTCAGCTGAAGATTGGCGTTCCATGGGATTTACTGCTGATTCATCAGGATTGGAACTGTGGAAACTCAAAGTGGGATTGCTCCCGGATTGTGTGCTTAGTGTGGGATTTCCGCTGTCACTGCAACTGAGGAATTCGTGGTCACTCAAGCTTCCGCCGACACTAGAGCTTCCCGTTTTGTGACTTCCCCCACTTCCCCCGCCACTTCTGCTCGTTAGACTGATGATATCGTCACTCTTACTCCCACTTCCGATGCTACTCCCACTCCCGATACTACTCCCACTTCCACTCTTATTAACTACACTGCTCCCGGCTTTGCTTTCACCTTTCACACTATGAGTCAACTTGCTATGGGTGTGACTGTGGGTGTGACTGTCAAGAGTGCTTTCACTATTACTCACTTTCCCTTCCAATTTTCGTGTGCTATTCATTCCAGCTTCCATACAGCCAGCACTTTCATCTCTGTAGAATATCAAACATTGAATAAACGAATTTACACGAATAAAATTAACAGTACAATAAGCCAGTAAAAAAAGGGATTCAAAATGGACGAATTTGTAAATTTTAATTAGAAATTCCATTTAAAAAGCGAAAATAAACTCTCCTGGCGCATTTTACATCTAACGATATAGTTCTTCCAGAATTTTGAAAAGTTTTAAATTGTGTTTCTATATAAAAAGAGAAAGCAAAATATTTTCATAGAAAATATTTCCCTATGCTTTAATTGGATTTGTTAGATACTTACGAAGAAAATTCGTCCGGTAAAATTAAGGTAGGACCCTCACTCCCCTTTTCTTCACCAGAAAGATTTCGTTTCTCAATTGAATCATTAATGAATTCGTCATCATAACCCTCGTCAATATCTTCTAATAGTTTCTCCAGTCGTCTGTTAGCCTCCTCTGTAGAGTCCACAACAGTTATTTCTGGAGTTGATTCAGTTGGAGCCTCTGTAACAATTGAGGGACTCTTAATGAAGTAAGGTTCCGGAATGACCTTATATCGTGCAGCAAAAATGTCCAACTTTTGGTCTCCACAGTCAAAGTCAATGTTTTCCATTACGTCCTCGTCATGATCAATTGGCTCCGTCAAAATGGGGGCAGAAGTTGCCGATTTAAGGAATTCGAACACATCTGTCTCAAAATCGTCCTTGAGGACATCACGAGTAAATAATTCGTTGTCGTCAGATACTTCGAAATCCATTCTACAAAAAGTTTAGTTTATAAAAATGAATTAAATATGTACATATTTAAGTTATTCCATAAATATTGTGAATGAAAGCTTTCTTACGTGCTTAGTTTTGGGGAAATTTCTAATTGGTCATTAGGATGCGGTTTCATGAGTCCGTGAAATGGTTCCAATTGGAAATATTTATTCAGTAATTCATAGTCGATATCTGTGGTTGTAGTCACAATTCCGACAGCAACTGCCTCCCACTGAGAAATTCACAGAGGAATTCAGCTTTTGTTTTTTAATAATTTTTTTCTTGATATTTCCATGAAGAACTCACCTCGCCAACAATACTTTGATTATTTCGGTCCGACATGGCTATAACATCACTTAACATGAGTTTGCCAAACTGAGTTAGTAGGGTTGCTTCATCCAAAGGGAGTAATGGTTCCAAATCGTCCAAATCATGCTCCCTTCAAAAACAAAATAGTAATTCCTATGCAATTAATTATCTAATTTAAATATTACAGTAGTTAAACCGTGTTTGTGGGACTTACCGTCCTTCCCTGACCAATAATGGTGGAAACATTCCATCTTTATCGTAGACAATGAACTTTTTCCTTACTCCTGGTGCTACAGTTAGCGTCATCGTTTTTGCAAGACTTGTGAATAAATATGCTGTTTTGCAAAGAAATGGAATATGTACAATATTTACAAAAACTTAAGCAATTCACTATGAAAATTGTAAAAAGGAAATCTTACATCCTTCATATTTTAGTGACGGAGTTTCAAGGAGAATAAACGCTACCGGGAGGCAAGCATTAAATGTATTGGCTAGGATTTTGGCCAAACTGACTTCATGAGAAACTTCCGGACTGGATGCAAAGAAATGGATGAAAAGTGTATTCAGAGTAGTCATTCCCTGAGTTCTGCTGTCTTGTTTCCATTTTTTATCCCCCACTTTTATTACATCGTTCATTGGATTATCTGAAAAACTGGCCGCGGCGACAACAACATCGGGTTCTACCACATCCGCTATTACCAAAGAGAAACACGACTTTTCGCTGAAAAACAAAAAATAAAATATTGAAATCATTAAATAATTGATTCTTTTCTTGTTTCTGTTATTTTTCCAATTAACATATGTTTCTCATACTATATTTTTCCGAAGTCATGATTTTTGAACACGTGCTTGGTGTCGTGGTTAATTAGAGCCGTCACCGCAATAACGTCCATGGGCTCCGTTTTTCTAGCTATGAAATCATGTTGGTCTACTGCTGCATACAAAGTCTCAATCGGTTCGTACTCCAAATTGTTTTCTAATCCAAAATTGGGATCTACACCCACTAGCTTGGCCTTAGCAGCCGATGGGGATGAGACCAATGTATTTTTACTTGTTACATTTAATTCCATTTTAAAATCTTTTGTGTAATCATAAGGAAAATACTATAAGCATTTCAACTTTTAGTTGTGAAAGTGCATAAATCTACTCTTTTCGGTCACTTATATCTCTTGGATAAACTTTTCCAGCTCAATGAACATGGAATTTCATGGACTTTGCTTTATATGTGTGTAAATGCGTTCAACATAAAGCGTTTGCAAGTCAACGGGAATCATCTTAGTATGAATCAATGAATAAACGCTTTGTCTGTAGTAACTCGTAGTAACTATGGTTTTGCGGGACATAATTTGTCAAAAATCTGAATCATTACCCAAACTAATTTTATTTAGTTGCAAATATAACTTTCCCATTTGGAGTTTTTGCACTCCCAATTTCATTTTCTACTGTACCCATCTTCATCTTGCGACAAGACACGCAATTTTATATCCAGTCACTTTCTCCTGTGAGGATTCCAATTTTTTGAAACACTCTAATCATGAGCTGCCCTGATAGTCCTGCACCAAAGTGCTGTGATCCACCAAAGAAGGGTTGTCCCCCTCCCCCTCCAGCCTGTACAAATCTTCCAGCGACATTGACTTTCACCTGTCCCGCTGAAGATTGTGTCAAGAAGGAAGAAGAGAAAAAGCCTACTGACGCAGCTGCTGCTTGTCCACCGTGTCCAACTGTTGCGGCTGAAGCGACCTGTGTTGCATTAGGAAGTGCCAAGCCTGAATGTTCTTCCGATGGTGGATCCTCAACAGCAGAAGTAGCTTCTGCCGAAGTGTCAACAGCATCAGACGCTGGCAGTTGCGGTGGAAAAGACAATTCTTGTGAAGTAGCACCACTTTCCATGGTCAGCCTCCATTAATACTATTTATGAATTTTAGTTAGTTATATGGAACTCCCTATTTTAGTTATCATTTAGAATAACGATTGATTCTAGATTATGATAAAAGCCTCAACGAATCGCTGCAATTTTTATCAAGAATCTCGACCAATACAATTAAATGTATGCTGTTCTTTGTAATAATAATATTTTTATTTCTTTTCTTAGACTGGAGGCTGCGGTAAATGAAACTGTATAGATGCTGATGCTACTTCCATTTTCGTTTGGCTCTCATCCTTATTCCTTGTACTCAAAGAAAATCTCTACTTTCTTGGAAAAATCTTCTAGTGCCAAAATGTCCATTTACATATTTAACATAGTATATACGAGTACACAATTTCTGAAATATGGTGAGCCCCAAAATTATTGTCCACATTCTAAATTCGAGTTTGTTATGCATTTTAATTTCTATTTGTGTAAATAAATGCACTGATATAGCATAATCACAATCTATATATAAAAAATCATGCTTCTTGTACTTTATTTCATTGGCGAGTCGAATGTTTCAGCATAAAAGTTGTTTTAGCACACCAAAGCCGACTTTATTATAGCTTGATTTATTTTCTTATCTATTTCCATTAATTCGAATGCATACATTCATACATCTCATTAATAGATTTTTATTAAGGTAAGCAGAAGTTAGATAGTAGTGTAGTAGTATTTGCATAGAGTTTTGGCCCCAGGATTTCATAGGTTTTA
>JAQFYC010003809.1:0-19403 GCA_034694165.1 Tomocerus mixtus
CCTAGGCATCATAAGGACATGTTGCATACCTAGTTTTATCATCCTAAGTCAATGCGTTCTCGAGTTATCGTGCGGACACACGGACAGACATTGCGATTACATAAGCCAGCCTCGCACACTCGGGCGGGCTAAAAATGAGAGCATTAGTATGTGCAATAATATAGCAGTGCGTAGCGTAGAGTTATGTTTGGATTATTGTTTCTCATAAGGATTTTTCACGAGATAGTAGTAAAACAAGCACATTCCCTGTTTGATGTTGATGTTGATGTGAGGTTTGAGAAAATTCCAAGTGTAAAATGTATGCTCCCAATAGTATATTATACAGATAGTAGAGAATTTTTCTGTTTGTTACTTATTTCATAGCTTCCTGTTTTATGGTATTGCAAGGAAAATATTTACTGTTTTGTTATTTACCATACAGACACAGACTTCTCCTTTCTAGCTATAAATTAAAGAAAAATTCACGTCAGGCTGTCTCTTTGACTTTATGTAACGCAACCTCCAGCAGAAATCTTAAATCTTGAGAAGATTTCAATTCTCCAACTCTACTGTACGTTGTGCTTTATGTATTGTATTGGATTACACTATTATTTTGGCTACAATTCATATAACAAGTAAGTATCTGAGTATGTAAATAGTAGAATACGTAATAGTAAATACATACTACTAAATATCACATAGCTCAGTATGTGTTTTCGCTTAGTCGTGCATGGCGTAAGTTGTGCTTTGGTTTGTTTGAGGGATATGCAAAACTAAATCTGGCAAATGTTCGTACATGAATTCTTAAGAGTTGCGAAACGGAAACGATGACTCGACTGCCCTAGAATAATGTTTCAGAGAAAGCCGAAGACATTTTTATGCTATCTGATTTCGGTTTCAACTAAACTCTAATATATATTAAAGATACCGAGACTTTGAAATTTTTATGTGACAGAATGCAAGTGCATAGTACTTCTCGCAGTAATATGTATGTACAAGATGATAAGAGTGGAGAATGGGCAGTCGAGATAGTGGAGAAATGTTCGCCTAAGTCTTATGCAACCGCAAGTTTACTACACTTACATATATTTGCTCTCTCGTTTCCAAATCTATTTCGAATGGCACACCAAGGCAGAGCAACCCATAGTTTACAGCAGTCCTATATTCACTTTACTGATTGTAATAGTTTGGCACAAATGTCCATTTTTTCACCAAAAATATAATTTTGACAATATAATGGAAACTTAACTGTGTATGTAATATACCTAACATGGAACTTACAGCCTCAAGCAAAGCAAAGGGATATGATACTCATAAATTTTTAGGTCGAAGAACCGTGAAATGTTTTTGGCACCATTATTGTCTAGTAATGGATCTTTCCTCTATGCATAAGTATACGAATGTCGTATCTACAATATTTCAAATCACCCGTTTTACTTTCCCCTTACAATATATTTAAATCTAAAAGTCATAATTTCAATTTCCATTAAATACAAATACAGATATATACCGACAGCTGTCTTTACAACCAGATAGGAACAATTAGCAAAAACCGAAAGTGGAATTCTTGTACTTTCGCACAATAAATTATCATAGTGTAACTTGTTTGAATATTTAATTTCTGTACGCACCCTATTGTTTCTTGTATTGTTGCCTGACTTGTAACTTTCCTGTTTTCCAAATACTATTAGGTTACTACAAATATTAGGGGTACATTTATCGTGTGCCAACTATCAATGTTTTTTAGAATATCTGGATGGTGGAATATTCTTTAATGCAGGGATACCTTAGGGTAGGGTAAAGTAATATGTGAAAATTACTGCTAACATCAAAGTTTACATATTGGGGACAGGAATTCAGATCCAGTACTGAATAAATAAGTGAACCCACCACATCATAGTGTATTTTATTTAGGTTTCACCATACTGAGTTGTGAAAACAGTAATAAAAGATCGTTAATATTGTGTATTGTTTCCAAAAAGAACAACATAGTATTTCCTACGTTGCATAATGCATTTTCCCAGTCGAGTTCCAAGTATTCACAGTATAGTATCCGAACCTTTAGTTTAGGTAGATGCAGTATGCTTTCGATTTTCAAAAGGCTGCATAAAATAGATGTGTAGATGTGTGCTTTGGTGCAGAAGGGATTCTCCATCACTGATTCCCATCGCTGGCTATAAAATAAACTTGCGTAAAAGTACCTGGTCTGATCTCCAAAATAAATAAGGCAAATAAGTCCGTCCACCAGTGTGGGAGAGAATGAGTCGTTACGAGTCTCTTTTCAGTGAGGATGCCGATAATTTTGGAAGTGTGGATAGGAAATGTGTCACGATTGGTGGACTGGGAATGGTACCAATATATTTAGTGGCTCAGTCAGTATTTTATGTCCGACTCTCCACAGCACCTTCAGCACGTCCAACATAAACCGCCACAATGATACGACTTTGGTGAAAGTCGTAAATTTTCAGCGAACAGATTCACCGATGGTGATGAGGGAGAAGAGCTAAGTAAGTATTTCACATTTTACCTTTTGCGAAATTCACCGCCGGGTGGGTGGGCTCTTTCCTAGCATTACCTTACTTTATGTGATGTGTCTGCTCTGCTGGATCTAGTTTGGTTGGTTTTGGTTTACATAACTAGCTCGGCTGGACTGTTGACTCAACGCTATAAAGCTTACCTACTGTACATATACTTTCCACTTTCACCAGCCAACTCATGTGGGTCAGATATTTTTAGTTCTACATATATCAGTAGTACTACGGATATTTCATTGCGCTTGGTTTAATCGACATGGGGCATTCTCAGATAGGTGTTTATAGCCAGTAGGTACATATATGTACTCCCTTAGGTACATATACAATAAAGGCAGTCTACGAATATAGGTGCAAATACAAACATTAAGGTAAGATATTCTTTTTTGTGTTAAACACTTACTTATGTAGTTGATACGGATTACGTTGCCCAAGTCTTCCAGTTTACATAGGGTTTACCTTGTCTTACGCTTCCTGCTTCAGATATTAAACTAGTGTAATATTCTTGCTATCTACTGGTATCTTCTTGGTATCTTGCTACTAAAAACTAAAGTTTACGTGGCAGTAGTGTGATATAATAAAAGTTGTGTTGCGATAAGTAAAGCACTCACAACAGATTCTCTTTAGTCTTGATTCCCTACTGAGGGAAAGTCGTAATAGCAGATATTACACCCCAAGACATCACTTTTTAATCGTGGGTGTTTATTTTAACAACTCAGCCCTCGCTACAAAGCACTCTATAGAAAGGATCTTTATGTCTGCTAAAGGACTCGCTCAAATAGAAAGGTAGTTCAATATAAGATACTAAAATTGAACATCAATACTAATACAAATACAACACTCCAGGTAGTTATCAGTGTTTGGGATATCGAATAATCTTTACAAAAAATAAATCGTTTCGAACATAATACAAGAAATAGTAGCTCCACACTGTTAGTTACATAGGTACCGAATGTTATATCAATATTTCATACTATAGCTTTCCCCTTTTTTCATTGTATGTATGTACCTTATCCGTGTTTCTGTAGTACCTAAGTAATAATAAGCATTACACTCAGATTTTATTTCCATAGAATGTCCCACTTTCTTTGGCGGGGTTGTACCGTTAGTACGCCACTTATTGTTATATAACATTTTTTATTTTTTAGTGCGTACACATGTGGAAATTTTTGTTTGCTTTCCCATGTCCTTACCAGAACTACTCCCTTAAAAATATTCTCATATGCTAAAATTGTGTATAATATTGAAAAGAAAATAGGTGAGTGCAGTTTCTGAACGCTTTGCAATTCCGGATTAAGCAACTCTGAGCCCTGTGCTTTCTTTGACAACTTTCACCCATTGTGTGTGATAGTAGTAGTGAAAGTCTTTGGATTTCTTTATAATATCAGTATGTATTCCTGAGGAAACTTTTTCATTCAAAGATCAAGCAATGAAAGCTCGTTAACATGGATAATTTTATGACAGCCGTATCACATACAACTGCTAATAATTCCCTTTTCGAAGAAATTCTAAATAGGACAGTTCATCTTGGAATGGAAATCTTTTCCAGGGTTCCAGGTACATTTAATTTTCTAAGAATACTTCAGAACGGATGGGTAATACATTTGTTGGAAATTGGTCACAAGCTAAATAAACTGGGTAGGTACTATTTAGTGTACTAATCATTATATAAAATTTTTCTTGACCGGGGACATTAAATACTTACTAATAGGAAGAAACTTGGCCAGAGTGCAGAATGTAGTGTCCTTCGTGTACAACGAAACCTTGACTACATTGCAGACGTTACATAAAGAATACTATACTTATTATTAGTATAATAAGCACAAAGGATGCTTTATTATTGTCAGGACAAGAAAAGACGTAAAAGCTGTATACAGTTTCCTAGCTAAGATGACTTAGATAACTAGGAGAGCTCTATTTGTCCTGTTACGTCTGGTTCTGGTTTGAATCAGAGTTTCAGGAATCACATTACGAACTAGTTAGCCAAATCAAGTCACCGATTGTGGTAAATGCAATAGTAGAAATAGAAAGTTAGTCCCATAGTGTAATCAACAGAAAACCAAGATAAAACCTCGTGATTCAATTGAGCCCCGGTTTCGGTTTACGACACGATAATTGTCATAATTAGAGATCTAGGAGGGCCCAATTAAACGGCCTTTTCTACCACAGCAACTTTTCAGTCAGAATGGATGGTTATGGTTCCAGATATTCTAGATTTCAAGGCTGTTGTGTCGTGTCATAATGTTATACATGTAGCTCCAGTTTAACTGCACTGAACTGACTGAAGAAGATGAGTTGCGTAGCAGCAACTTGACAAATGAATGCTTCTACAAGATTTGCATTCGCATCAGAGCATAACAGTAAACTCACTTATTTCTGGTTGACGGCTTTTTCAACATTCTATTCATAGATTTGTTTGATGTGTTAATAATACTGTTCTGTTCACCCATATAGATATATTGTACTATACTGTACAATATTCCAACACAATACAATTGTACACTATGCAAATACCAGGCTTATCTTCTTCTACCTACTTTACCTTACTTACTGGGAGCTAAGCTCTAAGTAGCAAGCATACTTGAGTTTCTCTACAATTCAATTCCACTTTGGCTATCAACCTTATGGAAATCTGAGAGTTATCTATGTAGGTATCTTAGTCTTAGTACCTAATATAAATTAAATAACTACTTAGCTAGCTACTAAGTTGTATTTGTTAGTGGGCAGAGCGTACATGTACATACTAAGTTATGGAATAGTAGGTAGATATTTTAGCGCTAATTTAAGATATATAGCACTTACATAAGTGCACTATAGACAGACTAAAATTAAGTTAAGCCACATTTCCTAGATCACCTGAGGTAGTCCTCACCTCTCTGCTAATTTATATTGAATTAAAACAGTTTAGCAGTCAACCACAGTAACAGCCAGGGCACGTTCTGTATGTACTACATTACTACAATTATATAAGGCACTTAGGACGAGCTAGTTTTATAATTTCAATTAAGCACACGAGAATTAAATAGACATCAGACAATTTCAAACGTTTGCGTTCTGGTTATGTCAGGTCATGGTAATTAGAAAACAATTCTAGACTTTAGACAGGACAGGAAAAGAAGCTACGAACTTTTGGAAGTTATGTACCTAGGTAGTATTATCATTAGTATACCTTCATCTTTTGGTTAGTTAAACATGTTATTTACGTTAATAATATGTTTTTGGATGGTAGGTACGTACGTAAGGGATTTTAATCTAACACAGTTGTCGTTGGGGAAGGTTAAAGTAGTCTGTCATGAAGACAACGACGACAACCTCAATTGAATCTGGCGGGATGTCCAACTATAATACATGGGACTTTATACTGTATTAATGAATACTTTTATAATGACTATAAAATGGTTTTAGGCTCTATATCCTTATTCTTTGCATATGTCTAAGTGCTTCATGTTGTATACAGTTTTCGGTGTTTCGGCCATTCCAGAGAAGTATACGATATTATATTATATCTAGCTTTCATTCTTGTACACTTATTACCGTCGGCATCTTATCTTTCTGCTTACAATACGTGATGTCCCATTCTTATGTAGTACGTAGTACTAGAAGTGTGTTATGTAATGTAAATAACTAAAGTATTTGTAATGCTGTGCCACATATCCACAGCTGAAGAAATGTGTAGAATACAAATGGCGAGACGGAAGGATATTCAATCAAGTTACGTTACTTCGGACATCTTAAGAATTTCAAGTGACACACTCAGATCACATAATACTACGTACTTCGTAGGTAGTTATTTCTGTACAGCTCCCAAGTTACTTCATTTTCCGTCGACTAACAATAACACGAAAGTACAAAATTCAATCGAGTCTTATAGTCTTGAGTCACCAAAGTTTATACTAAATTCAAGTCAAGCATTTGTCAATACATGTATTTACCTGACAAGACATCATATGGAAATTGCATACTTTTCTTGTACGGCAAAAATAATAGTATCTAGGGGAATCAAGTAAATTTTTGTAAGCAAGTATAAAATATTGAGTGTTATAAAAAGGGTTCCTGGTGTTCCATGTAAATTAGAGTTTACATAGAACTACTATCTGATATTTAATAACATAGAATAATACATAGTACTATGCACCCACATATCTCTTTGTTGTACTACAGTTACTGTAAGTTGTAAGAAATGTATACGTAATGCATACATAAAAAAGTATTTAGTGCGTTTTTTAAGATTTTAGATGTACGATTACACAAGTCTTCAGAGAATTTTGAATGAGCAGAAATAAACTCTGCTACCCATTTTGACTATTCATAACATAACAGAAGAAACGAACAAGATAGTCGCAAACGCTAGGAAACCGTCAAACCTACATTTATTGTTGAGAGCAAATAATTAATTTACTTACAAGGTAAAACAAGTAGCGTCATTGTTCCAGTCACATTACGTTACTAATGCTGCTAAATCATCAAAACATTAAAACTAATTGCTACATGCAAATATAAAATATTACCTTGATGCATGTAGAATATTATTTGCACTTATAAGTGTGTCGGTATGTATCTGTTTCCATGTAATTACAAGGCATAGATCATTTAGCTACCTAATAGGATGTCGAGTCGAGTTGAATGAAACTAATGAATTGAAAGATAGACTTCAAGGAAGGCATCCAGCCTCAAGGAAAGCAATGAAGTACATCATTCATTTCATTACACTTGCATCCACAGCATGTACTAGCCTAGTCTGCAAGCTAAACTATACAAACGTAAAGTAAACAAAAGTTTTGTCAACAGTAGCCAAACGTAGGTAGGTAAGTAAAGTAAGTAAACTAAAAGTAAGTATATGCTTTGCTATGTACTTAGTTTGCCGTTGTCTAATGTATTATTTGTGTTGTACCTACAACCTCACTTACCTGCCACTACTGCTACACATACTATACTATGTATATAGAACGATACAGAATAGATGACATACAGTGACATACAGACAGTTGGCTTTGGCATTGCGCTTGCTTTTCATGTTGTATATATGTTGGAGTCAAAAAAATACAACCAGGTACGTGGATCCCTGTTTCCAGTCACTAATTCCCATTTTTACCAGTTTTATTGTTGTTTTAATTATGGAAACTTACGAAAAGACATTATTAAATGCTAAAAACAGTTTTCGGTTAGTACAATAAAAGATTAGTGCAAACAATTTTTTAAACAGATAATTATTGCAAAATTGTCTCCACTCATTCGTTAAAAAGCTATGCAGTTACAAGCTTCTTGCCTACCTGTAAGTATTACCCTAAAGGACATTTTCCCTAAAGATTCGGCGTGCCCGTACGTTGACATATATGTAGAAATATTTGTATGGGGTTGGAGATGGTAGCTATTTGCGTACGGACAGACATCACCAAACAAATCTTAAAAGTAAACTTCCTTCACTTTGAGTATGACTTGCTCTTGGTTGGGACAAGACAAGACAAAGCTACGCAATCATACAACCACATCTTAATAACACTAACAACCTCCACATTACAAATAAGTACACTTACTGTACTTCATAAATAATTTTCCTACATATTATTGTTACTACTATGTACCTTATGCATGTATATGCAATGTAATGCGCTTTACTAAACTTTACTTTACTCTTGACATGCCTTAACTTCAACTATCATTTGCATTGCAAGACTGCAACTGCTATTACAGCGTATTATCACATCAGTCAGTCAGTGTAATATGTATATGTACTACCGTTTAAAGTACTTCATCTGTCACTTCAACATTTTGTAATAACTTAGTACAACAAATATTCCAAGTTTCATTGTTCAAACTTCACTTTGTAAATCAGAGGGGTGTCAAAGGCAATAGTTTGATAGTCTCTATAATGATTCTAATAATCTCTGTTTCCATCAACTTAACTTCTCTAACATGATTCTCTGACTCTCAGTAGATTTTTGATTAAACAATCAACAGATAGACAAGACCATGGACCAGAGTTCCTATATATCTTCACTTTGACAGTCCTAATTTCATATTCCATCAAATATGTATAACTATTTACATATAACTATAGACACTAATGTTATGTATTTCTTATGATTTATACGCTAGCCATTATTCATAGTCATGCATTTCATCGCAAGATACTTGTATAGTATTTAAGGAGCTGGTAGACAGGTAAGTAATGGTATCTCAATCGAATATAGGTTAAGGTTGGTCCTATTTGGAATAATATTACTCATAATTGTATGTATCCGCACAAAGCTATACTTAATACTATATAATGTTCTGTATTAAATGCATGCAAGCTGTCCGTACATATAAAAATTTTAGGCCTTGACTTATTGAAGGTGGTATATGCTGTAGTTACTGTAGTATGTAAGTATGTATGGGAATGGTATAGAATCATAGGGAGTAGTTGAAATTAAATTACAAATAGAGACTAGCCAATTCCAACTAGGTAGGAGGTAGTAGTTCAATTCGGATATTTGATAGTGGGAATCACATCACATCACATGAGTACCTAAAATCATTGTACATCTTACAAACAGAACAATTTTAGCTTACACGCTATGTAGACGTAGAGAACATAGGTTTGCACACCTCCGATAGATGAAATGGTAATGTACAACGTACAGTACAAGTTATGCTATATAGTGAGTATAGATAGAAATGTTCAGAATTTATATTTACGTTTGTTTGCCATCACCAATAACGCAAGTCAGCCATCATTTCTCTTATTGTAGTGTTATCGAATTATTTTATATATCTATCAGTGCAGGGGAGGGAGGGAATAATAGTGTTCCTTTGCTCGTCATATTATATACCATTTCTGTTTTCTGGTGTGGCCCTGCTACTTCCAATTTCGTGGGAATGTATATTTATATAGAAAACATGTTGACGTAGGTTCTATAAGCTTCGCTTTCAATTTCAAGATCCTTCTTATAGCTTGTTTGATTGAAGTGAATGCTTGTGATGTGAAAAGATGTCTGTTGTAGATTGCAGGAATTCTGCTGTGTGATAAGTATGATGTACAAGATATACTATGATATGTGATATGAGTAGACATTCACTTCGGCCCATACTTGGGAATTGGACAATGCGAAATATTTATCTATAGGTATCCATCCCCACACTTAGAAAGTATCGATCCTTTGGTTGGTACTCTTTTGTTGGTCATTATTGGACTTGGACGCATGGACATCTTCTGTGACAGAATGAACAGTTAAGTGAAGGGTAACGTAAAGGCACCAATGCAATGATGATACGATAGTGGAACCTACCATGACACCATCCTACATATTTTTAATAAGGATATAAGGCAATCCAGCAATACAGATTGAGATTTGAGATGGGATTGGATTTCGACAAGACAGGCGTTGAGTGGATTTTGATTTCACGGTCCTTCTTTCGTATACACTTAAGTAAGTACTAAAATACTAATGCTTATAATCTTTGGAAGACTTTAGAGGTTACAAATGGATTGATGATGCTAATGCATGTGTTCAGATACTACATACACGATAATATAAAATTCGCAACCATGTTCCACGTATATATACTAATATATATCTTAGATATCATATCATTATTGTTAGGATGTTATATACCTACCTATGCAATAATGGGGATCCTTGTTTCGTTTGAATAAAGTTTTGAAAATCCAAATCGGAATGCTTAGCAATCAAGATGAGATTTTGGTGAGATCTTAAGTAAGGTAGCAATTTGTAATGTTAATTTTAGTAGCACGCATCGGATATACTCAACTGTTCTTGCGTTCTCCCTTATATTATGCATTATGGTAGGTCACTACATGATTCTGAATGTACATTACATATATGTAACTGGCATGACATGCCATTGAGCACAATGTTACAATCCTACAATTGAACCACACAACAAAATAACATTACGAGATCTTATAGCAAAAAATGCAACTTGCAAATATTTTTTAAATGGAAGCACTACTACTATACGACGGTAGCTTTTGTGGGTCTGCTACTTCAAAAAAGCGATGCATAGTATTATAAGCGATATCAAAAGTACTAGCTATATAGTCAATGCAAGAGGAGACTGCATTTAATAATTGTCTCAATGAGATTAGCAAGTTCTCAATTCTAACTAAACCTTCTTGTTTGCTTAATCCATTGCCAAAATGATCAGTACTATAATGTTCCGGTATTTCTAATAGTAAAACATGATGACGAATGTAAACAAACCACATGCTTCAATGACAACTAACACTATTCACAGTATACGTATATATGAGCCAACAGTCTTGATAAGGATACGTCAATCGTGTGTTCTTTAGGAAAAATATAACTAGGACAAAGGTGAAGTGAGAGTGAGGAGATATAGGTTCCGTATGGTATCTATGCTTATATTTATCTCCCGCTTATCTTTGGACAGATATGGCAGATCTAACGTAAATAGGAAGTTATAATGTATAAACATCCAAACGTAAACCAAATACATACATAGTGTCTACTACTATCTACCTGCTGTAATATTTGCTTATGCTAAATGGGCGAGAGTTCAAAAACCTCTGCCTGTCAGCCTGTCTCTTCTTTGGATGAAAGAAAGAAATATTTTTGGCGATGAATGGAAACAGTTCTCCGAATGGAGTAAACTGTGAAGCTTATTATTTGCAATTTTATTGAAGAAATGAGTTTTTCCATAGGAAAAGTAGCGAATATAGTAAGTATCCCGACTTATATACAAGAATCACACACTAATATCACATCATTAACTACATAAGTACTACATAGGTATCCACGGCTACTTCCTGTTCGTTCCTTTCATACTTACCTACTTATTCTTTACAACGAAGCTAACAAAACTCACGTTACAATGGAAAATGGTGAAAGAAAATGTTTTATTAAGAAACATCCTCACTTTGGGGGAACAACAAAACACCCGGATACAAAACGTAACAATAGAACTCAGCGCATTGACTCTTGCTGCAGAAATAATATGCATACTATCTGTATAGGTACTATCCATTTTATATATATTTACTAATAACATCACGATGAGGGATACTACTTTACAAAATTCAATAGTGATATTCCTTAAGTTATAAAATTCAATACTTTCACAGGAGCATTGCTTTACATAAATACATACCTAGTCACATATTTAGATAACTATTCAATTTAGTACAATGCTAAAATTCAAGGAAGCACAGTATGTAGACACTATAGTATAGATGCATAAAATATAGTTTAAAGGATCGTGTTTCTTTCTATTAGACTATAAAATCCTCGTTATTCGTTTATATACTACTTGTATACTAAATAGGTGCTGGGTTTCTTTTCAATTTATTCGGGCTTAAAATCGTCGTCTTGAAAGCTCTAATATAAGTGACAGGGGAAGTTAAAGAAAGCTCATTACAATAATGGTATGTATAGACATGCATTGTTAGTAGATAGCTACATTACACACAAAAAATATATATTGGAGAAAGCATGCTTATGTGTATCTGTCCTGTCTATAGTTAAGAAACTGACTAAGTACTTACTTTTGACACGTAGTAGGCTAAAAATTGCGGATGTTAAAGAAAAATGACGATCCTTGTCTGTGTATTGTGTTGTTATGTACATATTTCGGAACATATGTACAAACTTACAAACAGCAGATGCAATGTGGGTAGTGGGTAGTTGTACTCTATTTAGATATATTAAGGTGAGCTATGTTCATTCATACCCTGTATATAATTATATTGGTTTAGTTCTTTATCGTCACCATTCACCACCCAGGTTACACCTGGAGTGTGCATAGTATGTAATACATATATAAATAGTAAGTAAGTTTAACTAGAAGGAACATAGTGTGTTCTAGTTTGTTTGGGTTGAAAAACTGAGATGAAAGCCTTGCTTTTATTGTTGTTGGCTTCCCGACAAACTATTCATGTGCAAAAAATAACAAAAATAGCCAAGTGAAAGAGAAATCTTTGTTGTTTGGGTGTGATACACAATACACAGTAAGTAATATAGTGCAAACGGCAGTAACTAAACTAAGGTAAAGTAATGTAAGGTACTAATGCTATTGTAAAGGTGTAGGTAGAATCTATTCTACTCACTCTATTGTATTCTCTAGTTCTCTTCTCTGTGTACCTTCCTTGTTCCTTCCTAGTGCATTAGTACAAACAAGAGACATTGTGTTTTCTGTTGTTGTAAGTCGTATGACTGTATTAGTGTTGACTGTACTGTAGTTATAGTTGATAGTGCAAGTGTGTTTTGTTGATGTTAGTGCTAGTACGGTACTTCAAAAGATAAAATAGAGGTTTAACCACCTCGTTTACGTCATACTGCGGCTTAGGCTGCCCGCTTCCTTATTTACTCTGCACGACACTGATTGGCACCCGTCTATTAACTTTTAGCACGCTTTGTGCTATACTGGAGATAGAACTCGAACTCTATCTATAGACAGACATAAGTATATAAAGCTTCATTTCTTTACCATACTTAGTGCACTGTACTATCTCTCTATCATTCCAGATAATTCTTCCTTGTTTATCTTGCATTTATCCTCAACATCAGCTTATCCCACTGTCCTTCGTTTCCTATTCCTACACTGATGACGACAGTACAGTAAACATTAACTGCTTATCATTATTATTAGTCTTTGCATTAGTATCAACCAATATTTATTTGAAATTAAGTATTTAGCTGTAGGTGAAAGCTTTCTCGCCTTATTGAGGAGAAATTAAAGGAAAATGTTTGTCACCTCACACTACATAATGCAGTTATTATGTAACAAGATACAAACAAACAGTAAATATAAGTATGAACTTAAATTGTAAGGTAAACATCAGGTGACGTATGTCTGACAGGGTATTATCAAACAAATGTTTTGCTAAACTAACTAACGATGGCGATAAGCCAAAGATAAACAACAATTTGTCAAAGTTTTTGATTTCCAATGTGTCACTACTATTGATAAATGAAATGTAAAGTAGGATTAACGCGGTTACTCCTACTTTAATTTGGCACAGCACTCAGGTCCATTTTTTTGCCAATTAAATACCAAAATAATTCTTAAGTAACAATAATATCTGTAATTGTAGCTGAATTTTGAAGGTACGTGTACTCAGCAGTAAAATATCAATTGGACACCATTATATTTCTTATGCATACATATGAAAACCTTAATCATCTATTGTAGATAGAATATTGTAGATATTGTAAATAACAGAATTTACTGTGTTTGGATTTTGCAATAAATGCAATTCTTTGCCGAGCATTATTGTGAGTAAACATAGACTGGGCTTGCATAGAGTTGTAAAAAATAACAATAAATGCTTTTATAAATGAATGTTATGCGATAACAATAAGGAAATTTCCGGCTATTACAAAACCAAAGGTTATTATAATATTCCAATGACTGCAACAATTCTCAGTACTATACGTCACAGTTTAGTGGCAAGTCAATTGGAATGAAATAAAAAATAATTTCAGGAGTCCTCCATTCTTAATAAAACTGGTAAAATCAAGGCGAACGCTATTTTCTCAAGGTACAAGGAAGAAGAATTGTTATTAATATTTTGCAAAGTCAGCTTTACTTTACATCTTGCATCTAATATTTATTTATCTAGCGTTAGTAATTGGGTATTCGTATGCCTACCTATGCTGAGTTGAGAATATTTGCATATGTATCTCTTCAATGTGATACAGAATAGAATGATGAAGACATTAGCTAATTTCAGTGCCAGTGCACACATTTTACACAGAGCTAATCTTCCTAAGATAATAATGTTGTCTACTTGTAATAGTAAGTGAGATAATTATGCTGCTTCACATAAGTCTTATTGTGCTGTCTTGTTGACCTTCCTTGAACTATGACCGCAATGTTACTTCTTGGTGGTTCTTCAACTAATGGTAGCTTACATAATGCAAATACAAAAATGCATAACACATATTATACGTCTCGCTCATGTTGAAAATGTACAGATACAAATACCTACATACTATAATGTTTAAGTAATTTATTTCTTAGCCGTATCTGATAAGAAAGTGGAATCTTCTTACTGTTTGCTAGAATTCGATAAAATGTAGACAGAATAAATTCTTGTCCGTTGAATTCATTTTATGTTCTAATATATGTTACCGGTAGTTTCTTAACTAAGCAATATTTACTATAAGACGATTTTAGAATTATGTAAGTTCGAAGAAGTTTTATATTGGAAATCTTCAATAGGTACAAATACCACAAATAAGAATGATTGGTTCTAAAATTCTAATACCTCGATATTAGTCAAACTTGACCAACCTATCTGTAATTACTTTTAATCTTGAAATCATGTGCTCTAATATATTATTGCAGTGCTGATAATATTCATGAATGCGACATGGAAGTATGTAAAGGGATAATTAGCTGCTTTTAAGTATTTTAAGAAGATAAGATATTTGCATAATGTCATCATATCTCGACTTTGTTATCTCTTCCCCTCTGTCCCACTTCTGAAATTATGTAATGTGATTTGCTGAGATGTTCAATACCTTTATATTGTAACAGCTCCCATTTCACAATAAAATCCAACTTCTCGTGTTTGCCAATCTGTATTAGAGAGATTAGTTTAGCAGAAATACGAGTATCCAATCCACAGACAGTTCATTGTGTAGTTGATAGTAGCAGTCAGCTAGCACAGCAGTAGTTCAGTTTATTTCTTTCCACGTCAATGTCAACTGTCAACTTAAAGTATTAGATTACTTTCAATTTATCACCCTGTAATAATAATAATGACAGCACAACTGTGCACAATAGTAGAGTATGATAGAAATAACAGAAGGTACATACAGCCTATAGATAGACATGCAAAAAGGATTCAAAGCTTTAGATTCTTCCTGTGTAATTCGAATCCCTTAACAGTAAGATCTTCAATTGACTACCCGAAGTATCCCGTGACATGAAACGCTTAGCTTCGCTCTTTGGCTCTTTGTAGTAGGTTGATAATGATTTTCGTATTTCACTTATATCGTAAACATCTAAACAAAGTTTATTTAGTGCCCATGCCATGTGTCATCAATACAGTTTAAAGCTTACTCATGTTCTCATGCTCACTCAGCTCTGTCAACTATTCCACTTCAGACAATTGAAAGCAAAATCCTTTGTCAAAGAAAATATTCACATATTATGTGACACGTCACACGCACTATAAAAAGTAGAGCGATTTAGATTTACTTTACACATTATTAGTACTAGATGCTGTACCTACTTATTTATAGCAAACGTGATTGACTCGCAGATTGTCAATTTGGCTAAGCTTTAGCTTGGTATGCATTTTATTTTTATTTTATTTATAGTTTTATTTTATATTCCTTGCCCTAAGTCACTTGTTTGTTGTAACCTACAACAAGTAAATTGATATGAAAATACTATATACAGATATAGCAGTAATGGCTTTCTTTGTAATATTCTGTGCAAATACATATTAATACTCATCTTCCTTAAAACGTAACTTTGTAACGTGTAATTAAGTTAATTACTATTTTGTAATGCCATAGACGCGTATTAATACTGTGAACTAAAACAGTATCAATGAGAAGCATTTAAAAAAGTTGGATTCAATGTATCAGAAGTATATAGGTATATTTTAATGAAACTACACAATATTCAGCTTTGCATAATGGCTATGAAGAAAGACTTCGTGTAACAAATCTGAGTCTAAATGAGCAAGTGGAGCTGAAAGTGTAAGTACATAGTACATACAAGAACCCTCGTGTTCCTTGAATTGATAGCTACTTTTTTCACGTGCTTGTTCCATTCCATCTGTCTGTCTGAGTTAAGGCAGGGAGTTAAATATCTAAGTCTGGAATTGTAGCCCCAAGTTAAGAATATTGAAATAAGTAGGTTGTATATAGTCTGCTAGTATGCAGTAGACGTCATTATGGACGAATGGACAGTTGTGAGCTCCCGTGAACGTCAATTCAACTTTTTGCACTAAGGATAATTTGTTGCGTAAGTGAAGGCTAGTCATTTACCTCGACAAAAATCATACTTACGTCACAACGCCACTGTCCTATCGTGTAATTTGTTATTAATCACGTAAGGATGCAGCATGAATATATTTATTATGTACCTGTCTGTTATACATGCAGGTATGAAATTCGCATTTGTAAGATGTGGTGCATTTAATGTAGATACTTATCTTCTATGTTATACGAATTAGTATGTGGATATGAGTTTGAACACCTGTGTCGTGCCATAATCTGAAAAAGCAATTATCTCATGAATTTGTAGAAATACCTACACGCATACTACATACTACATCCTGATCGTATTAATTTTGTCAGAAGTCAGGCATCGATTATTTAGCATTGGGACAGGTAGTGGATTGATATTGATTCTTTGCCGTATATTTATGTATGTACTTACATAGAACATGCATTGCACTATAGTACACGCCTAATGTTAAACCTGTAAAAGTGCAAATGCAATCAAAAAGTTGGTGTTATATGTAGCCCTCAATGAGAACTCATTTTTGGATTACTTATTTCTAAATGGCAGTGTGCTATATTAACGGTTTCTAGTCTTTCGACTCTTTCATCAATTTTCGTAAAATATGCAGCGGTATTTAATGTTATAGATGAAGGTCTGTAATGTAGCTGGTAGGGAACACTTCACGAAAGAGTTGACTTAAAGAGTTATTTTCTTGATAATTTTGAATTTATCGAAGAATTTATCAATGTTCTCAAATATTGTATATAAATTATGAACCACAATTACGATAAAAGGACAACCTTTGTATTTGTTAGTTAAGGGTCCCAGTTTTAATACACAAGCATAGCAATTCTGCATTTTATGCTCTGCTGCAACACATAACAATGAATACTGAAAATGGAACACTACTACTGGAATGTGACAGATAAGTTATTATTTATGAAGTACATTAGATACGGAACTCATTCCATGCACAAGCTCCTTGAATTAAATGTAATATAAATATAAATACTTATTTACTTACATACGTGTTATATGTATACCTCAGCACAGCATAATATGCATTCCTTCAATGCTAATGTGTACTTTAGAATTACTACTTTACTTCAGGTAGATATATATTTAATCTAATGTATGTACTATGTACATGGTGAAGTGTTACATGAAAAATTAGTGTCATTGCTCAGTAGGTAATATTAATATAGCAAACATGTATGCTGTGTATATCTTGTATTCTACAGTAATAGCCTAAGTACTAAGTACACAACACAATAATTATTTTTACCTACTGCATGTACCTTACATGTGTTTACCATACTAGTAGCCTTGTAGCTGAACAAATAATCACTACATAAACGTAATAGGATTAAGGTATAATGCTGAATTTAAGAAATTCGCTATTCGAACACTGCACTGTAGGCATGATATAATAACATAGATATTGACATCACATCATATCAAGTAGCACTATTATGCAAGTATAAGTAAATACTATAAGCACACTTACTCAAACAAAGAAGTTGTAGTGTTTGACTTGATAATACAGATATTCTTGTAATTATATGTACATTTAGGATTCAAGACATAAGAAATGATACACACACGTATACCTATAGTCATTATAATTATGTGGTAGTTTTATATTAGAAATACATAGCGTTACATATTAATGTTCCACATAACTCCATCCTTCACTTTAGTCATCAAAACAGCCAAGCAATTCTAATCTAAGTAACTAACTGTCTTGTCTCGTATTGTCTAGCTAACAGCTAACCCTTCCCGTTCCTCCACATTATTATTTAGCATTACCAATTATGTCCTTATAGGAATAAGTTGCATCCTGCGCTGTGTATTACTTGAGTAAGTTGCCCAGCCCACATGGTGCAATGCAAATACATTACATTCATGGAACTGCTTCATAATAACAACATATTTTATATTTGACATCCTTTGCCATTTCTAATTTGTAGCTAACTCATTTTTCCTATCTCTCCAATAATAATTCTTTTCTATTCTACTCCTTTTGCAATTTGCAATGCAACTAACTAGGAATAAATAGGTAAGTATTACTTAAACTAACAATACACTGTCAAGATAGTTGAATAGTTGGTTAAGTAAGTATAAGTAGCTAGTTAGCTTTTTGAATTTGGCTTTATGGCATGTCTTGCTTTGTGCTTTGTCCCCTAGTCATTCTGGATGTAAAGTAAAGGCAAAGCCAAAGGAAGCAAAGCAAAAGTATAGGAAAGTGTGGACGAGGTTGTGTACTAAAGGCTATGTGATGTGAATATTAGCCACACTGCTTAAAATTACATACACAAATGAATACACTTTACAAAAGTAAGTAAGTATTCAAGTAAGTATCCAGCTAGTTATAGTATCCTTACATTTACTCTCTGTAGTATTAGTGCTGTGTGTTTCCTTTCAACATTACATATACTGCTGTGTTGTGAATTTGAATGTGAAGTGAACTGCCAAGCAAGCCAAAGCCAAGATTTAACTTGACTCAACTTGGCTTAACTACAGTATCTGAGCATAAGCAATAATAAAGCAGATACTACATTGGTAAATATAAGTGAAGTAAATAGGTTATACTACTAACGCTATTCTAAAAGTATATCAAGAACGTTAACTTAACACTGAACTATATTAGAGTTAGGTTAGGTTAGATAAAAACAGAACTTTACTTTTAAACAGACAGGCAAGTATATACTATTTGTGCATTGACTGGCATATCTGTAAAACTTTAGGAACACACAGGAACCTTATTATAATACGCTTAACGTTTGTACATTCGTGATATACATATATGTAGCATAAACCATCCATACCAAGAATTGACTACAGATACACTACACCTACTACTTATCATTTATAATAGTTTGGCAGTATTCAGTACGTGTTATGTGATGTACTGTGTTATGTTCTGTTCTCAAAGTACTTTGTGCATACACTAGCTCGATCCTTATT
>JAQFYC010003810.1:0-19395 GCA_034694165.1 Tomocerus mixtus
AAAATCACAAATTTTTACAAATTATCGGAGCAATAAAATTTATTACTCACTCACTTTCAGCCATCTTGCCTCGTCCTCATGTATATTATAGTGTGCGACAATTTCGTATACCTTTTTCATAGTCCTTATGATACACTTTCCCATTTAATTGTACTATTCAATAATATGGGGTAAGTGTACAATCACAAGTTAGGCACATATTATTATGAATTGTTGATAAAAAATTGAAAAATTACTTAATAATTAGCGTATAAAATTAAAATTCAATATAAAGCTGTTTCAAATAATTTCACTTTTTAACTTTTTCGAAAATTTCACATATCCACTTTTTTGCTTATACGTTCTAGGCTTTTGTACATGTGAACCAAACAGACGCTTTGTAATTTCTTCAATATAAGGAAATTAATTTTTAAAGGAATTACATAGAATGTACTATAGTTACATAACCCTTTGTTAGTTGTACATAAATGCTTCTTTATTAACCTGGTTTCATTTCCATTTATGTACTTATGTGATGTTGCAAATACAAATGTAATTTATGACAGTAAATTAGCAATTGTAATAGTAATACAAGTACCAAAGCTATGCTTGCGTGTAGTGTGTAGTAAAGCCACCCTTACTATATACTCTTACTAAGTACGTAACTTATTTCACCCTCGCCTCCCTTGCATGACATACTGTGCATTCTGCATATCGCTACTGTAAGCTTTTACTCTGTAAGCAAGGGAGAAAGGAAATGAATGCAAACCCCGATCCGATACGAACCGCCACAGTAAAGTATATTGATTTTTCTACCCGGTTGCCTATACTACCCGGGCCAAAATGTAAACACAGCCTTTACATAGATATTTATGAATACATTCGCATAAGCATACGTATAACATGTGTAACAGTGAGCTGAATTAATTCTCCTTTACGAAACTAGAAAGTGAAAGACCACTTTTAACTTACCTTGCTCCAATTTTACTCAAAAACTAGAACATGAAGTATCCTGCTGACAAAAACTGTTAAATCTATAACGTCAATAATACAATACATGTATTTACATAGTCCTACGCATTTAGAACAGTTTTAGTTAATATTAGTGATAATAATTCTTACATAAAGTTTCCTACACACTAAACGATAATTTAGAATTAATTAAGGGAGATTAGGTTTAAATATTTGCAGCGTGAATGGAGAAGGAAAGTGAATCAAAAGAATTAGCCACGACAGTTCCACGAAGTACGGAGGAAAATATTCTTGTGGTTGTGCGATGTCGTCCCTTAAGCCAACAAGAGGAAGCCAAGAAATGCAAAATCGTGATCGATGTAAATTCTCAAGAAAATTCTGTGACTTCAAACCGCGGATATGGAGAGGGTCCGATAGTCTTCAAATATGACGCTGTATTTCCGACGACATCATCCCAAGCGGAAGTGTACAATATTGTTGCCCGACCCATTGTTGAAAATGTTCTTGAGGGATACAATGGCACAATTTTCGCCTACGGCCAAACCGGAACAGGAAAAACTTTCACAATGGAAGGCGATAATAATGTTCCAGAGCTCAAGGGAATTATCCCGAATTCTTTCGCCCAAATATTTTCACATATTGCTAATGCACAGGGGGACAAAAGGTATTTTAATAATTTTAATATATGAATTCCATTTTTAATTACAGAAAACACAATTTGAAATTAGATCATTTAATGATAAGTCATTCTTTATAAGGTTTCTTGTACGATGTTCCTATCTGGAAATCTACAATGAAGAAGTGCGCGACCTGCTTACAAACGACAGGACGAAAAAACTGGAGCTAAAGGAAAATAGCGAGACGGGCGTCTACGTAAAAGACTTATCTTCCTTCGTCGTCAGAAATGCGGATGATATGGACAGAATTATGTCACTAGGAAATAAAAGTCGAACAGTTGCGTCTACGAATATGAATTCAGTCAGCTCGAGATCCCATGCAATTTTTACTATTCATGTTGAATGCAGTCAAGATATTTCGGCCAAGGCAAAAGAAGTAGATTCCACAGACCAGATGGACCAAGAAGGAGCAACGGAAAAAGTCCATTGCGCTAGATTAATACGCATGGGGAAATTACATTTGGTAGATCTTGCTGTAAGTATTCAATTTGTTCATATTAAATTGTAAAGAAAAACTTTAGCATTCAAAAACGTAAATAATTTCGTTTGTGGCATTCTAAAAGTTGGTTATTCCGAATTATAAATGTATCTTACACTCCAAAACTCGCACTATTCCAAAAATATCGATATTCCAAAACGTACCTATTGGAATTAGATACTTTTGGAATTGGGAGTACTGGAGTTGGAGAAAGATGCTTATGGAATTGTGGCTGTTTGGGAATAAACTGCTTTTTTAAAAAGACACACGATATATTTATTAGTGTAAGTATTACATAGTTTTTATTAAGATTTTTTTATATCGAAACATATAGGGATCGGAAAGACTGAGCAAAACCGGGGCAAGCGGAATGAGATTGAGAGAAGCTACCCGGATTAATTTGTCGCTTTCATGTCTCGGGAATGTGATTTCTGCTCTGGTTGAAGGAAACAGTCACATCCCATACAGAAATTCAAAGCTTACTAGACTTCTTCAAGATTCTCTCGGTGGAAATGCAAAAACTGTTATGGTAGAGCCTTAAGAAAAATTTAATAGTTAATTTAAAAATTATTTTACCAGTTTGTCATTCATAAAGTGTAAAATTGAAATTTTTTACTTTCAGTGTGCAAATATTGGACCTGCAGATTACAATGTTGACGAAACAATTAGCACACTTCGCTACGCAAACAGAGCTAAGAATATTCGCAATAATGCAAAAATTAACGAAGATCCTAAAGATGCTCTTCTTAGGCAATTTGAAAATGAAATAGAAGAACTTCGTCGACAATTGGAGCAAGAAATGGCAAAAGCAGAGCAAAAACCTTCGAGTTCGCGTTCCAGCAAATCTGCTACATCTGCAAGTGCGTTAAGTATTAATTAAATGCAGCACAAGATACTGACAAACCTGTATTTAAATAGATTAACTTGTAATATTTCATTTGACTATTTTATAGCAAGCGACGAAGATACTGCCGATTCTACTGAACCACATGCTGAAGAAATGAATTTAATTCCGATAGCCAATGAAGAAACGATAAATGGGATAAAAGGAGAAATTGCTGATCAAGAAATAATCAGTTCGAGGATAGGAAACCAGGCGAGTGAAAGTAGGCAAGCTCTCAATGTCCTAAAGGAGAGATTCAAAACGTGGAAAAAACAAGAGTAAGTTTTTATTTTCATTTTTTGAATATTTTTGCAAAGAATTCTTGAATTGCTAAATTTTGCTTCTATTTAATTTCAGCGAGTATCGCAATCAGTTAAAAGATCGCCTTGATTCAATTCAGAAGAGAATTCTTGTGGGTGGAGAGAATCTTTTAGATAAATCGCAATCACAAGAAAAACTTTTGCTCCGATCTATGAAGGAATTGACAGAAAAACAAGAAGAAGAAAGACAACTGAGCTCAACTCTGAGACAAGCTGAGGTAAAAAGAATTTCCATAAATAAAAAGTTAAAAACTTTCTATTTTAAGGAATGATTTATCATTTTGTAATTTTTTTCAGGCCGAGAGAAAATTAATAGAGGAGCAAATTCTTCGTCTGCACAATCAGGATACAGTTTTGAATAAGAAACTGAAAAAAGTATTTTATCGCTATCAACATGCCAAAATGGATTTGCAGCAAGTGGAACAAGAGTACAATATTGAAAACTCTACAATGCTAGAAAACATTAGCAAATCGGCTCGCGAACTGGAATATCAGAATCTAATTATCGACAATTTCATCCCGAAGAAATTTCAGGCTACGATAGAAAATGCGTGCACGTGGAATGAAGATAATGGGGATTGGAGTTTAAATTGTATTGCTTATGCTGGAAATAATATGCACAAGTCTCACCAAGATGATCAGGAGGAATCTGATAGACATCAGGTACATTTTAAAATTCTGCATGAAAGAACAAACTTTTGGGAACTTTTCTAAACATTTTTTTCATTTTTTGAAGATATTTTTGAGGTTTCTTTGAATTTTATTTCCAGAGTGTGGATATCAGCCACATGTATCTATCAATAAATGATTATGCTCCACAAAACCCGAAAAAGAAAGTCGTCGTTTGTAGACCGAGAACTGGAAGGCGTTCTGTAAGCAAGTATTCCCCATCTCCGCGTCAGCAACAGCCACCACCTATTTAAATTAATCTAATTCACGTGTAAATATTAATATTTACAGTTACAAAGCGTAAAGTGTCTTCACTTTCTTAGTTCATATAAATATAATACCTACACAGATGTGTTAGTTTATTTTAAAGAGTACACGAGTCCATTGAACTACATTCCAACAGATATACAATAAAAAATGTATAGTCAATGCTAAAATGCTGTCCTACCATAACATCATCATTTTTCTTTGACGTGCTTACATTTCTTCCTGTAGTCCACAGCATATTCCTCTTTACTTTTAGAATATTTTGCACTAAAAATAAGATTACCATGACCACATTTCATTCATAAATACTGCATGCATCTTCATAATATAGGGAATATTATATCCAGACATTATAGGGAAGCCTTTTGGAAGGAAATACTGAGAAAAATAGCGGATTTCAGGTTAAAATCTGAAGATGGCTGATGAAAATCAACTCGCAGGGCAATTCGAAGGGCCTGAAGAGAATAGAATGGCGGATTGGTTGGAAGGATCGTTAAAAAAGTATGCTACGTCGATCATTACAAGGAAATCCCGAGGTGCAGTCGAATTCACAACGGAGGAAATAAAAGAGTTCCCCATTTCCGTCACAAGTCTATGCTATTCTTCAAAAGGAAGGGAGGATCCGAGCGAATTGGAAACCGATGCTGGCAGTCATACTATCAGTAAAATTTCAATTACTTATTGTGTGAGTTAACTATTTAAAATATGCAAGCATTATTTCACCAAAAACAAAATAAATAAAATATGAATGGGCATTTTTATTTAAAAAATAGTTCAATCGAGATGGGAATCATCATCCTCAATTCTTTGTGTCAAAAGCATGCAGAGCTCTTTGCAATGATGAACTTGGGAAAGATTTAGATAGCAAATCAGCATCTAGGATTCAGGAGATTAATTTCTATACGAAGGTTATCACAGATCTTGAGGTAAAAATTAGTGCCATGTCCAGGAAAACAATTAACATAAACAAATACGGCTATCCTACTAAGTACATTCCTGTATATAATAAGTTGGAAAATTTTATATTTAGAAATTTCCTCTTCGTCGTAATTATTTTTCTTTTTGGTTCTAAAAAAACATAGGACTGGGCATACTTCAATGACTACCCCCTTATTTTACCTTTGCCGTATTGCTACTTTGGAAATTACGAATTCTCCAAAATAGAAAGAGTGGACGAACGAACAAAGAAATATCTGACGAGTATAGGAATAAAATACAAGGGTTATGACGAAGATATGAAACGTTTGCATGAAACCGGTTCCAGTTCAGCTTACGATCCAACGGAAAATTTTGAATACGAGGTGAACTCTGTAATTGTACTGGAAAATGTTGCAAAAAATGGCTACGAGAAATATTCTCAGTTCAACTTAACAGTAGAACAAGTCGAGCTGGCCGCAACGAAGATTGCAGAAGTTCACGCTATTTCTTACGCTTGGGAGACCCGTCATAAAATAAATATTAAACCTAAATGGCCAATTTTTCCAAAATCAAAAGATTTTGCCGAATTTTGCTCGGTAATTATTTGATTTTGCAAAATTAAATACACATTTCATAATTTTCTATTACCAGAATGATACAACTTTAGTGTTTTTTTTGGATTTAAGGATTCCATTCTACAAGCGTTTCCTTTACTAATCAAGCTTATGCAGAATTACTTCACAGACGAGAGCAGTTTGGTATTAATTTATCACCTGGAAGCTTTAGAAAAGAAAATTAAAAGGAAAATGGTGAAATTTATTCGTCCTGCTCATTTTCCATTGCCAAATGCTATCCTGCATATGGATTTGCGCCCTGAAAATATATTTTTCCTAAAGGAATCCTCAGAATCAGAAAATAATTCTAAACATTTTGCAACTAAAATTGAATCTCAACTACCAATTGCTACTGATGTGGAAAATAAACAAACTGATGCTGCCTGTACTATGGACGAAAATATGAATCAATTGCAAATTGCATTACAAGATGGACTCAAAGAAAAACAACCTTTAAATGTAATTAAAGATTGCAAATTCATTGGCTGGAATATGTGCAATTATGGATCGGCTTTGCACGATGTTGCATTTTTGATATTTTCCTCTTTGTCTCCTGAACTTCGAAGAAATTCTACCGTTGACATCCTTAAAAAATATTTTGGTGCATTTAGGGTAAAAATAATTCTAGATATACTTTTATATAGTAAGATTGTAAATAAGTATATTATATGTGACAAAATTATTTCTCTTTAATTAAATTAGGACATCTGCGAAGAGATGGATGTTGAGCTCCCATTTGATTGTCAGATGCTTTACAATGAGTTTCCAAATAGCCTTCTATTTGCTGCACTAATGTCTGTTAGATATTTCAATGAGAATTCCACAAAACTCGACGCGGAATGCCTTAAACATTTTGCTGAGGTTTTCAATGAACTTTTAGAATTAAATTACTTATGATTCCTGCTGTATTGTACTGAAATAGCGAATTTGTTTGTTAGAAATTTCACAATGTTCCCTGAAATAACATGCTAAAAATCTTAAAAGGGAACACTCGAATATTTAATTAAATTCGTATAAAAAATGTTGGCTTTGATGACATTTCTCTTTATCACAAGAATTAATACAAATCGTAATTCATATAAAAGTGTAGATCTTCGAGGTAAAAAATTGAAGGATTTATTTAATTTCGGATTTTAGTGATGTACCTTTCTTGCCGTAGTTCATCGAAAGAAATTTCCAAAAATTTCTTTTCAAAAAGTCAAAATATTTAAATATGAAAATTTTATGACATTGCCAGAAAACATTTGCTATGTTCATAAGTTAAACCATTGAAACCAGAAAAACATTCTTTGCCGACAGTGTGATTTTCAATTTCGTAGATTGATAGGTTTTCGATAACAATAAAAACTGCATCTTACCTGTGCATGGTAAACTGTGTGGCTACAACATATACTTTCTATTTGCATGCAAATGTATATACCATTTGATTATTCACGATAAAATCCACAAGTATAACTAAAACTGAACATATGCAATTGTTAGATTACACATTTTTTGTGCATTTGGTACGGACATGCATGAATGCATGATTCTAATGACTATAATTTGTGCCTTAACATGCCTCTGAACAGTTAATTAGCTTCTGTGGCTCATAAAACGCATAGCACGAACTATTATAAACGCCCTTAACGTAGAAGTTAATGAGGAATCCCAAAAAAGATAGCATTTCACGCTAAGTTAAACAGAACCTGGAGAAACTGACACATGTTGCAAATATGAAACCTAAAAGTAATATGCATTACAGAACAGTGACATTTATAATTTATAATTATTGTCGAATTTAAACTGCTGTGTTGTAATACTTAAATGCAAATAATGCAGCCAATATATTTATGTTCTAACATAATCAAATTCAAATCCCTGAGTTATAAGGTTATGCTATGTATTTTCCTAGTATTTTGCAGCATACGCTTAAAGATTAAATATTTTAAAGTACTTTAAATGATTTAATGTGACAGTAATTCTAAACATCATGTTATGTAAGTAACAATGCAACTATATAAGAATACGTATCAAATTTAATACAATTAATTTCTCATTCCTAGTTCTAATAAAGATTTAATCGCTTTACTGTTAGTTAGAGACATACATTATGTTAAAAATAGTATGTACTTATCATTTGTTTTATCTTTCACGAGCTATACAATTTTTTAAAAATGCTATCCCATAATAAGTAGGAGGGAGACATACTAAATAAAGCATGACAGAATTAGCTTGCTTTTGCGGTTGTGTTTTTTCTTGCGTGTGTAAACTACATTGATCAAGAGCAGGGAAATTAACGATTAATAGGAGGGTCACAACTGTATTATTCTAAATGTTCATTGCTCACCTTTGTCAAATGTAAATGAACATACCGGGTAAGTTATGGAAACTAAAGTACATACACACACGGGATTAATAAATAAGTACAACAGTCATGTAAAGAACATTACATTTAGCGTATTATTATGTACATAAGTGTATCATGCTCAATCCATTTTCACTCCATAATAAATTAAGTACAGCGCATTCTGTCTATGAGGATTCAGGGACAATAGAATTTTTGGAAGGAATTTTTCAAAATCTTTTATGTTTACATGTAAAAAATCCTGACACTATAATTACAGATATATAGTAACATTGACCGTAAAAACGTTGATGTAAGAAATTATTTAAGAAGAAAAAGTTCGCCATATGTACGATTTTTTGTATATGAATCGTTTACTCAACAGCAACAATTTGTAATTTTGATTTGTCTACCAATGTCCATTAATTTTATTGAATAATAAATAGGAATGCGTATAATGATTATTAAAACGGTATATAAAGTTGTGTAGTACATCCATCTTTAGTTATCGAACTCTTGTTGAATATGTACACGGAATGCACTGTAGCAGTAGTTTCAATTAAAAATTGTCTGCTTTTTACTCGTTGAGTTTCGTTATTACTTGGTAATGCCCGTGTTGTGTTAGTCTTTCATGGAACTTGGTGAATAGCACGCTTAATCAAACTGATCTGTGTTCTATCGGCACGTAAAAAGGTCAGCTTTTTAATATTAGAAAGAGATACAATGTTTTTGCAAATATTAATTTGTGCAATATTTTGCAGTAACTATATTTGCAACTGTGAGCCACAAAGCGGTAGCATAGAATTAGAAAGATACCCACCCACGCATTTTAGCACCTACAGCACCACATCATTCCCTGACTATGAAGATATAAATTCGAAAGCGAAAAAGTCAGAAATATTTGACCAAATCCTGGAAGGAAGTTACGATACGAAAGTTCGACCACCTGGAGTCAATGGGACTGGACCAACAAAAGTGTCTGTTAGTGTTTACGTAAGGAGTATCGAAAATATTGATGATATCAAAATGGAATACTCTGTGCAGATGACCTTTCGACAGGAGTGGATCGACCCGAGAATTAAGTATTCTCACATTCAAAACAATATCGAGTATTTGCAGTTGGTAAAAGCCCAAAGGATTTGGATGCCCGATTTATTTTTCCTGAATGAGAAAAAGGGAATTTTGCACGAACTCATGATCCCGAATTTGTTCACGAGGATTTTCCCAAATGGAAGAGTTTTGCAGAGTTACAGAATTACTCTGCTTCTCTCGTGTATTTTTGATCTGAGACGATTTCCTTTGGTAATATTTACATGCATAAAATTTATATTTGCATATATTATATATCTTAGGTACAGAACCTTGTTATAACAGAGGCCCTAGACCATGTACAATATGCATAGGCATAAGTTTCCATTTCTGCCGTTCTTTTTGTTTTTAGTCTAAGATCAATTTGCGATGCCAAATGCCATTATGCTCTAATCTATTAAAATATTGAAATAACAATAAATTGTGTTGACAGTTTTTAATACATAAGGAATTCACATCTTTCAATATATTTAATTCAATATGTTTCAGAAAAAACTAACTAAGATAATAAGCAACTTTAATTCATACTCATAAATATGATGACATAAATGTTTTTGTTATTACAAAATGTATATTATGTATGAAACATTGCATTTGGGCTTATATGTTAAAAATACGTATACATATAATATTGCAGTAAAGGAAGCATTGCTGAAACAAATTGAAAGTGATTCACTGTGAAATTAGGCAACCTTAATAAACTTAACAAAAGATACGTCACTGAAAAGAGCTAAATTATAGGCAGACATATTATGATATATTATAGGCAGTACGTTCTAAAAACATTTTTATTAGAAAAGATAATAAGTGCGTTACCTATTTGACTAAAGCTTTAGTTTTAGCATATATTTATGTTAGTTTTCATGTATTTAAAAAAAATCAATTGATACGACTGCATTAAAATAAGAGTTTCTTTTCCTTGTGCCACTCTGCATTGCAAATTCGAAATTTTATTAGCTTTTCTCATTCTAAAGTGCTATTCGTATTCATATTTTAGGACTTACAATCCTGCCCGATTTCAATGGCTAGCTACGGATGGACGTCAAAAGATTTGCTGTTAGAATGGAACACCCAAAGCCCAATACAAATGGCAAGAGATTTTAACATGGCAAGATTTATCCTCACAAACAGTTCAACCGAAAACTGTCAAAGTGTAACCAAAACGGGTAGTTACAGCTGCATAAAATTGCATTTAAGCTTTTCACGGGAATTCGGATTTTACTTGATTCAAATCTACATTCCTTGTGGGATGCTCGTTATTGTCTCTTGGGTGTCTTTCTGGCTAGAACCCAATGCTGTGGAAGCTCGAGTCTCTTTGGGAGTCACTACGATTCTAACTATAGTCACACAAACGTAATCCTTTTATTTTAAATAATTAAAACAGCTTTACTTTTAATGGTAATGTTAGCAATAGATCACATATTAAATAATAATGCATAATGCATCTGCTTTACATATTAAAATATATAATTTTCTTACAATTATAAACTGAACAGGAATAAAATAATAATTCAACATAAAAATTATTAAATGATTATTATCTATTATTTTCCAAGGTATGGAATAAATCAAAGCGCTCCTCCAGCATCCTACGTTAAAGCATTAGACGTTTGGACTGCCTTCTGCCAAGGAATGGTATTTGGGGCTCTTATACAATTTGCACTTGTCAACTACATTTCCCATTTTCAGCTACTACGAGCAAAGAAGCTCTTGGAAATGGCCGAAGGTGGTTCTGAGTTTGACAAGGAGAAAGAAGAAGCAAAACTCTTAGCGAATTGTCACAACAAAGCGAAAAGAATCGACATTGGTTCACGAATCATCTTCCCTTGTCTTTTCATATTTTTCAATATGGCATATTGGATTGCTTATCTTTAGATATCTGCTAAAAATATTAATATGTAAAATATTGAAAAGATTGTTATTGTTATTAGCTGAAATGAAAATCTAAATTATACAATATTTCTAACAATGACATTCAATATTACTGTATAGTATTTTAGTTCACAAGAATTACTAAAATAATTTAATTTAGTGTATTTTATGTCATTAATTCTCACTGCCTACCTATGTAACATATATCATAGTTATCCGTTTAGTTGTAGTTAGTTTAGTTCTTTCAGTGTAATATGCTTCAATTACCTTAATACAAATATGTATAATATTGTGAAGTAAAATGCTGTTTATCGGTGGACGTCTGCAATCGTAGGATTGTAACTTGTAGTGGTATTGTTGTAGTGCATTCCAGCATTTTATTATAATCAAATCGTATAAAATATTTCATTGGTAATAATACCATTAGTATGTCGACTTAATTATATGCATGTACTACTATATTTAATTCTTTGTTGGAAATGACCGAAGGTGGTTCTGAGTTGGACAAGGAGAAAGAAGAAGCAAAACTCTTAGCGAATTGTCACAACAAGGCGAAAAGAATCGACATCGCTTCACGAATCATCTTCCCTTGTCTTTTCATATTTTTTAATATGGCATATTGGATTGCTTATCTTTAGATATACCTACTAATAATATTAATATGAAAAATATTGACAAGATTGTTATTGTTATTTGCTGAAATGAAAATCTAAATTATATTTGTGGCATTGACATTCAATAATTGTTGTATTTTAGGTGACAAGAATGGAAGTAGTTTAGTTGATCGTAATTTTCTTTGCTATAAAAACAAAACTAAAGGAAAAGATTTACTGGAACTGCAGTGGTCTGGTTCTGGCTCTGGCCACACATAAAAAGTTCTCCATCTTATACTGTATTTTTATAGATAGGGTAAATGCATACATTATTTCTTGTCGCTTTCCCTTTCTTAACTTAAGCAGTGACCCACAACTAACCCGCAGATGAATTGTTACATAATTCACATAATGGCCATAATTTTTCTTATCGCAAACCACACAGTCAGACACTTAAAACATTGTTACGCGACGACACCCTGGCCTGTTATGGACGTTACAATGGTACAAATCGTTAAGTGAAAGTTTCTGTACTTTCTCCCATAATATTCTAGCGTATCGTAAACATTTTCGTATTTTCTCTACTACATAATACTTTGAAACAGCTAATACAAGCATTAACACAACTAGCAATGCATTTGTTTTGATATTGATGCCGAATCGAGTGCGTTGCTCTGTTTTTCTTTATGTTTACGATTTCTATTTTGTAGACACACGAGAAGAATAGCTCAACAACTTTGTAAATACATTTTTTATTTCCCTTTGATCAGGCTTGCTCGAATACTGTGATAATGATACTGAAGAAACAAAAACCAAAATGGAAAATTCTTGTTTTATTTTGAAATGATACTTTCTCTGTGTAAGAAAAATTATAGGTACTACTTCTTTTAAGGACTCGAGAATGTTTTTTATGTTTACAATAAAGTTCTTTCTACAATGAATGATTCCGGTATAAAGGAATTTCCCATGTAAGGAATTTTAAGAGAGTTCGAGTGGTTTACGTGCGAAAAACCTAGAATTTGGGCTAGAAGCATAGAAATGGATATACGTAATTAAGAAAAATGTCCCAACGAATGTTACCTTAAGAAATGTATTACAATAATTAATTATACTAAATATATATAAGTAGAGCGTATAAATTCATAATATTTATCAATAAATTGATAAATATTGTTACTTTAATTACTTTAATTAGGTCTAACTGCAAATGTATTATACTAGGATGCCCAATAATATAATAATTTACTTTCATGTCATACGTAACAAACAAAATGTTTTACATGCAGTCACTCGTAGTGGTAGTGCCTACTAAATGGTAATTAAACATCATAGCATTGGATAAATGCAAATAATAATCAATATTTAATCATGTTTTGGTCACTGTGTGTTCTAACGATGAAATATTCAAAGGGTAACCATTACTTTGTGAATAATATTTTTTGTTGTGTTCTGTCGTTGGGGTCAATGCGTTATATGATCAGTAAAATGTAGCGTCCTTACATTTATATCTAGAATACACGTATGTAGACACCTAGACTTAACCATCAAAATATTATTAAGACTCGAAAAGTCTATTGAAATTGTTGTAAATATAAAATACAGGCAATACTTTATTTTTATGTGTAATATTCATTTCTATATAAGTGCAAGCGAAAAGGTAACAATTTTTGCAAAGTTGCAATAACTTAATTATGGAAAATTCAGTAACCCCCATGTCTAGGCGGGACATTGATACATCTTTAGATGAAAATAGATTGCATCATAATTTAAAAGTGGTGAAATTACCCAATAAAATATTTTCCCATGTCCAGATTGCTGAACTTAGCAATCCAAACTTGTACGTGGAATTTTCATCCAATCTGCCACATTTTCTGAGAATTCATCTAAATTTCTGCTACTATCTACTCCTTTCGCCTTGTCGAGTTGTATTTGATGAGAAAAAGTATAAATATAAAATTCATACGTACACCCCACACACGGTAAGAGTTCTTTCATTTTATATTTATGCGTGAACCCCTACTTCACCATTATTTTTTAATTACCTAATTGCAAATCCTCATCTTTTTGTGATCCGTAACAGGTTAATTCTAAACGTGAGGTTGATATAATTTTTCTTAACATTTTTATAGATTCTTTGTGCGATTCTTCATCCAATTTACTGTGTCTTTAGCATTCTACTTGTTAGAGGAGTCCTCACTGAAAAACTAATTCAAAAACCAAGTCTTATATTCACATTTGCCGATCATGTAGCCTGGTCCATATACATAAACTTATTCTGCTACATATTTTGGTTCAGGAAGAAGCATATCTTGAATCTTTTCACAGTTCCAGAACGTCCATTACAATTCAAGGTTTGGTATAAAAACAATCCATGCCTTTATACATTAAAAGCGCACGATAAATATTAATATATACGTTTAAAAAAAATCTTTGCAGGTGAAATGTCTGGCCAGTTTTCTGAGCTTTATGGGAATTTTCATGTCCATTTACACCGAGATAGTTGACGACTTAATTAACGAAGACCTGCAGTTTAAGAATATGTCAGAGCTGTTTACCAACAATATGAATGAGTATTTGTATATCTGGTTTTACAGAGACAATACAAATACAAGTGAAGTAGCACTAAATGACTTTACACCAGGACTTTATGCCTTCGGAGTCATAAATTACATTTTATCGACCATATATTCCATATTTATAACTTATTTCGAGACACTGGGCTTAATATTTTGCTATTCAGGATACGCTGCAGTCAAGGATTTGATGCGAATCTTTCATTCGGCAAAGACACCTAATTCAGGGGAATCTAGTTTTAAAGTAAGTACTTACGAAGTACATAATCATTTCTAAATTCACTAAAGCAATTAATTATTTGCAAACTATTTATGATTGCATTTGCTTAGATTCAACTCATGCATTATTCTAGTGTGAAGGAGTTATTGAGAAAAATCAATTATATTGGCAATTCTGTGATCCTGGGAATTTTCATACAAATCATGAGCTGGGTCTCTGAAACAGGGGCTTTCATCCTGGATGAAGAAAATTGGATTGAGCTGTCAATTGATATTTATTACTACACTTTCTATCTACTAATCTTTGGAATGGCTGCTGAAACCCAGTATAATGTAAGGAATCAAATTATTATAATAGTTAATTAGTAGAGTAGAATTTTCTCCATTTATTAGGTTGCGTGTAACTGAAAAATTGGCATATAATTATATTAATAGATGAAAGCGTACATTAAATTTTCAAATTACATTAAATCAAGACATTTACATGTGATTGTCTATTTTTAGCTCAAACAATGCGAACTCATTCTCCTGGAGTATCTCTACAAGGAGTACAACGAAAGAAAATCACTTGAAAATGTAGCTGCTCTACTTAAGACGAAGACAAAGCAGTCTGGGATCAGAGGAGGGCGTTTCTTTGTGTTAAGTTATGGATTTTTGGGCACTGTAAGTTCATACTTAAACGTTTCTATTGATCATGATACATTAATTATAAATGAATAGTTTTCCCATCGGTAATTGATTTGTTACTTTTATTTACAGGTAATTACTGTCTTGCTGACATATGCACTTATTATGATTCAGTTTGAAATGGGACAATAAGTCATTCAATATTCTATTCGATAGCCTATTCTTCAATATCTGATTTCCAAATCCCTACACATATAAATGGGAAGCGCAATAAACGTGGGAAAGTAAGTATAATTCACCTGCCTGGAAATAATACTTTAGAATTGAATAATTCATGGGAACATATTTAAAATGAACGTTTCTTAATCTGAATTCTGAAAAACAAGCAAATATATTATTACTAAACTAACTGATCATATCATAAGTTGTACATCTGGAAAAATTAAATACAAATTATATAACTGTGATCTACACGAGCTGCTTTTTATTCCACGGATTGAAATATTATGACAAAAATTAGATATTTTATCCAGTCTTGTGTAAGTTCACTTCAGAAAGCAAACTTCATGATTTTGCTGAGATTTTAACGGTTATAGGATTGTCAGAGTTAGTCTCCCTCTTTTCCTGTTGCTTCAAATATCGCCAAGGCATTAGCCGAAGTGGGTTTCCATTTTGAAAAGGAGAAAGAAGAAGCAAAACTCTTGGTTAAGCACCACAGTAAAGCGAAAAGAATTCACATCTGTTCACGAATCATCTTCCCTTGTGTATTCATATTTTTTAATATTTCATATTGGCCTGTTTATCTTTAAAAGGTAAAACAATATTAATAAAATAAAATCAGTAAAGATTCTAATTGTTAGTTGCTGACTATCTAAATTAAAATTTTTACAATGACATACCTAGGTAGGCGAAAAAACCCGATGAAATTGCAGTAAATATATACCTAGTTACACATGCAAAATTCTTATACCAAGTCACTTTAAGATTAACAACATTATGCAAATAAAAGGTAGGAAAGTGTATAAGGACAATTTAAAAGGTGTACAAAATTGTAGAACAATTTTTGGTTTAGAATTGAACTCTAAATCTCTGAATGGTTATGTTCTATTGGTATGTTAATATATGTGTGGAATTTCCCTACGGCATACTCGAATGCATATACGAGGAAAATCAAGTACTGTACCGGAATTGTTTTATTTTTTGAATTTAAATGTTTTCCTATTTGATAGATTTGTATTTCGATAAACATTTAAGTTTCGATCTTATGCATTATGTTAATAGTAGATGATTCTTGTACTGGTTATAAATATGTAGGTTATTTACGAATATTATCTAGGAAGTGAAATGAATAATTGAATTAAATTGTAACTTGCAGAAAAGTATTCTTAATTTAATGAACAAGATGCATAGATGCTTAGGTATTATATTTACATAAATATTTAGAGCCTTTTATTTGTACAGTGTTCGTAAACGTAATATTTACAAATGGTGATACTAGAAGCGACTTTGTGTATGCAAAATATAACTATGTAGTGATACTTAGTATATGTAAGCAGTGCTTTTACGGAATTTACCTGTTTTGCAGAAAAGTAAATAAAAGCTTCGTCTCAATTGCCACTTTATACAAACACTCAAATATAAATACTAAACATGCTACAAATAGGCACATGCCAGATCCAAAAAATAATGGTCTGATATGCTTTATAAGAATGAGTTCAGTTTGGGATTGCAGATCACGATAATTTTCAACGTAGTTTACTAAAGCTTCTGTGTATTTTTTATTATACCTTGGGAGTAAGTTATGAGCTGTATTGTTGTAGCGGTTTTGTTTTGCTTGGTTGAGAATAATTGCATACCTTAAAAATGTACAATAAGAGAAGAGTCACTTAAATGCTGGAATAGGAAGGAATCGTTTCACAAACAATAATATACTAAATATATCTGCATAGCTATAGTACGGTATTTTAAGGTTTATTACGATTCTAAAAAGTATTTCAATGGCAGTTTGTAAGGATTGCTTAATTTCAATCAACTTATATTTAGTACTAACTAAATCTAAATGATTGATCATTAGTTTTTTATCTAGAGCTTAGCAAATAAATCTCGAAAATGTTGATTTCTTTAGCAAATAAATCATAATTAATGTGGAATGTTCCAAAGCTGTTTAAAATTGAAATGTGGAATATTCCAAGTGTCCTAATCTGAATTGTGGAAAAATACAATAGTAGACTTATGGAGTATACCCGTGGGAATATTCCACTGCAATTATTAAGACACTTTCGGAATATTACACATTAATTTATTACCATTTTTGTGGAAGTCCTGCCTGAGATGTTCGCCCCAAAGCACCGTTGAAGTTTTGCTTAAAGGGAAATCCCCGTCGATAAGCCCATACAGAAAACACGCCAACATATCTCTCTGAAAAATGCCATAGCTTCTCCAATGTATCTTTAAGACCAATTATCTGCGTAACTTTCGTTGCATCCAAACGCATCATTTCACCCAATGACACACAGGCAAAATTATCCACTAAAGTGTATCCCATACACGCTCGGCTGTTTGTATTCAATAAGGCGTGTTTGATGATGTCGTCAAATTTTTTACCTCCTGGTACATTTAATTTGAAAAATATTTAATTTGGTTATTAAACCTTCATAATTATTAAATAAACCACATAAATAGTAAATGTTAAAAAATATAGATAGGAATTTTATAAATTCAAACCCATTGCTACAATTGCGTCTGCAATTTCTCCCCTCTGAATATTTTCTGCTATTTTGTAGGTCGTTGCATTGCTTGCTAACTCGTCCATTGTGTATGGGAATTTCTCAGGGTACAATTTAACTAGATTGTTGACCAATTCACTTTTATACACCGTTACTAAATTGGCAACGGTAAGCCACCACAATCCGTGAAGAATGTAAATCTCAAATTTTCTTGTTTTAATATCCTGTGGCTGTTCCAGCAAAGATGAGCAGAGGCAACATACAATTCTTAAGGGATGGGATTCTATATTTAAATTCAGGATGATAAATATTCGTCTGTTTTCGAATAAATCAAAATAATTAGAAATAATTTACTTAAATTGGAATCCGAGCTTAGCTTCTGAGATTTAAACATCAAGTATGATGATACAAATAGCACGAGTGTTATGCCCGTCAGACTGGCTAAAATGGCCAACCATATTCCAGGTGTGAAAGTGTGTAAAAATATCATTCCTGTATTTTTTCGCCAGCGAACTCCTACTGCAAAGCGAATATGGTCGAAGTAAACTGCAGGAGAAAGTTCAACTTCCCAGGGCAAGTTAGTATACGAAGGAAAATTGTACACGCTGATGTGGAGTAAATTATTTTAAAGTAAAGCCATCACGTTGTGTTCCAAGGATTTATTTCTTAAAGAAATAGCCTGAAAATACCATTTTAACTAATTTTAACTAAATAACAAATCTTTTTTCAAAATTGCTCATTTGTATTCAAGAAAGCTGGTAAACGCAAAAGTTTTAAGCGAAATGTTCTACTTTCTCTAAAAAATATGTTTCAGATCTTGATACATATTTACCTGTAATCCGGCAGACCATCTTTCGCATTCTTTGTGCAAAAATGTGCAAATTGTTGATAGCTGGAAATCTTGCAAATCTACAGTTCCAATATTACATGTGGTTAGATTTTGCCTGGATTTGTTTAGACAGTCTAAGCTTTTTCTTGATTTCCAACTGAGAAGACTGTACGGATTTCGAACAAGAAGAATATTATCTATTTTTTAATAAATATCTGTTAATTTGTGCATTAACTTTATTTTCGATACACGTATGTATGTACGTAAAAATTCAATAGTTTGCCACTTAGCTATGATTTTAAGTACTTTTAATACTAATATAATAATCGTACCTGTAATATTTGTGTGGGAAGAACTTCGAAAATATTTGTAATTTGCCCAGCTCCAACTAACATTGCAAAAATCATAAAAATCTACATAATCCAAAATATCAGAATAATTCCCTCTTCGTGTTGTATTCCACTCCTCGGTTAGCAAAAAGCGATGCAGTGTCGGATAATAGACAATTATCTGCACAAGCTATTTCCTTTAAATTTGCTGCTGAAGATTCCTGACTCAATAATATCGCCACTGCGTTATCAGTGGAGTATCTGTTTTCCTATAAAGCGCACACAAAGATAAATAATATATTAATTTTAAGGGAGTGCACACACTGATTTTTAATTGAATATAATATTGTCACTTCTCACCTTAAGGGGGACTCGATGGGTAGCACGGATAGGAGAACGGGTCACCAGTACAAGTTAGACAAAAATGGGTCACAT
>JAQFYC010003811.1:0-19389 GCA_034694165.1 Tomocerus mixtus
TGTACTGCTAAAAACGCATATTACCTAATAATGTTATGCTAACAATTATGGTATACCCATCCATAGTACAATTTACAAGATAATTTTCGACGTTTTAAAACTAAATGTACACACACTTGAAATACCTTATACAATAGCAAATAGGTATTAAGTATAAGCATTAGAAGGAATTTCGTATACCATAAAATAGACAGAGTAATGAACAGTGCTATATATTTGTTCATAGTATATATGCACATCAAGTCAAGTCAAGTCAAGGAGTGAGCGTAGGAAACGTGAAAAGTTTTATCTCACTTATCACATCCGTTTATGTATATGTGGGCATGATGATGGTATGATGCCATAGGATGGAATAAATGTACCCACACACATAGTAGTATAATGCTTACATACACAAGACAAGACAAGTCACTATATTATACTCTTCTTCTCCGCAAGAAGAGACTCAATCTAATAATCCACGTTACGTACGTACTGTAGGTACAAATACACAAAAGCTTATCTACATATATATCGTTAAGCTGTGTTATGCTATGAGTGAAAAAAGGAGAGGACGAGAGAACAGAAGACTAGACTAGACTAGACCAACCCATTCTTCAATCATTATATATTTCCACTCAAACAGGTTGAGTAAATTAATACATAAATTCATTTGTAGGCATACGAGGCATGTATTGCTTGCATTGCATGCCTCGCTGGTTACGGCCAAGGAAAACACAACAACTATATCCTCTCTCAGTGTGCAATGTTGAATTTACGTTGAATGTTGAATTACTCTGGTCTGGAGACGATTCAGCTCGCTATTGTATAATATAGTATTTACTTACTTATCTATATCATCTATAGGCACTCATTTATATTATATTACGAAAAACTATACTATCTTCAATCTTTATGTCCGCTCCTACATAGGTATACTTGTACTTATTATTACAACACAACTACTACTGGAGAATTCAATGACTATGTAGTTTATAGCGTACTCAGTTAGTTTAGTTAGTCTTACCAGGACATTTTATATTATGTGACCATGACAGATTATTTCATTATCTTATAACCTATCTACCTATTTGTATATGAATTATAATAAAGATGCTTGGATAAACTAGCTCAAATTTATGTCCCTATAGTAGTACAAGTAATTTTCTGGGCAATTATTATTTTGTTTTTGCATACATACTTCACATTACAACATTTGGGCAATTCACTCACATTATCATATTATTAAGTGCATATAAGAACAATTATGTATATTAATATTTGCTCTGCTACATAGACATTACAGTACACCTTCATTGAGGATGGCTTGGCTGTTGTGATTTTCTAACCCTTTTTGTATTCCAATGGCATTGGACACTTATGCATTCACAATGTACATACATAGATACATCACATAATGTAGTAATAATTCTACACACTTTTCTAATGTATGTGTGGTATGTATGGATCGTGATGGCTGGAAAAGTAGACATCGCATTGGAGGAATAAGAATGTATGAGGTATCGTAGAAGTAATTAAGTTCTCAAAGCTCATTCGGCTTAACTTTTACGATGGGAAATACAAGGAGAGCCTAAGTTAGGCTAAACAGACTTTTCCCTCTGTACTGTACAGATAGCTCCTCATGAGTTACGACGAGATGGAAGAAATAAAGTTGCTAATTACAAATTGTCGTAATTTAATGCAGTCGTAAATCTGTCATTAGCACAGAATACGAATAATTACTGGAATAACTTTTATACTCTGCACATGTCCATACTGCATGAATGCTGATAAGACTTTTTCTTGTAATTTAGATCAGTGCTAATGTTATACATAACTCTTAGTAGTACGCACTATGCTCCTACTCAAGAATACTTTATTATTAAAAGATAGTGTTATTATATGTTTATTTGTTAATGAATGCACTCCGAAATTATGTGTATTATTATTATGTTGCAAAAATCAGAACCGAAAGGAAAGCAAATATTAATAGCTACATGTTTTGTCTAACGTTGTTGTTGCATTAGCTACTGCATACACATACTAATTGTGTTTACATCTTTTAGTTGACTAGCTTACCTATTTACTGGAAGCAAAAATGAGTTTGTATTTAAAAGCTATCATATTTTGTGTAAATAAATAGTTGCCTTTATGTAATTAGTGTCTACTTAAGTAAAAATGTCTCACATTGTCTTTAAACACAATTCGGGAAATTAAAGTTTTCTTTCCGAATACATAAGAATGGAAAGAGTAAATGACTAGAACCCGCTTACACGTGCGAGAGCAACAAAACGGTGGACCTCAATCGATTGCAACCCGCTTGGAGCGGCACTGCCTTCCTTTTCCTTCTACACTAGTTCTTTGAGTTCTACGAAGGTGGCTGCCCGTAGCTGCCCGCTAATTCCCAACCACTTGGCTTTGGACTCCCTTCATTCCCTTCCCTGGCCTAGCTGGCATAAGAGACTCACTAACTACTGAGAAAGAATACTGTAGGAATGAATACGGAAACTGGAAAGGCAGGCTGGTTGTTGGATTACCCAAGTTTCCCAGAGTCACAGCGGAGCCGAGAGTCGAGTGAGATTCTTTTCAGGTCTTCTCATGACTTTACAAGGAACACACACAAGTAAGTACAAGTCCCATGTACAAAACACAACCTCTCCATTCTACATAGTACAATGCTACGTTTCTCAACTTATTCTACTTGTAGACCTAGCTAAGCTTGTCTCAGATTACGTACATAATATGGGATTGGCTCTGTCTGCCGTCTTTGCGATCTCATTTGCAGTTCTCAATGTCTCCTGTCTTTCTTGTCGTCCTACCTTGTCGCACTCATTTAATAAATAATATGATAAACTAGACTAGACACTTACATTGTAAGAATTGTAAGAATTGTAACTAAGCCAGGTAGTCTATTATTGCACAATTACCAACAATGACGGGAGCAGCACTGTTTTTACCTCTATTTCACAATGCAAATAGTATTTTTATTGCTAGTTGGACAGGTAATTAATATAAAGTGACAGTTGAATAAAAGGGGAAATGAACATTTGTGGCTGATTAAGTACACGTTTAATGGTGATACGCGATACATATACCTAGTTAACTTTAATTACACACTTGTACTTAACGTACATAGGTACTTAATAGCTAACGGTACAATATTTTATATTCCAAGATTGATTCAATTAGAGATTTTAAAATATTAAACAAAGAAATCCTTTTGTATAGCAATGCTCAAAGCGCCCTACATAAGTAGACAAAGTACATTTTATATGCTACACGTACAAATGTTTAAATGCACACAGTATAGTGAATTATGGGATCAAAACAGATTTAAGAAACTTAATAATTTATCAGCTACATGTGTATAGATACGTGGAGCTTGGATTTGATCTGATCTGATTGCGAGTTCACTGAGACTATTTATTCCAAAACTCTTATCTCATGAGACTCTAGAATGCAATTTACACTAGAAGCAAATAAAAAAATGCTATCTCCCTCGTTTGCAATGTTCCCAACCCATACTACTGAAAAAACTACTGCTATCTCGTAAACTAAAGACTGGCATTCTATTACTTATATTTTCTTGTATCTACGTGTAGATGATAACTATAGTCGAATTCTTGCTTTCTGTACATACAACACTACTACATTTTATATATTACTTACTTACTACTACAGTATGTATGCACATATTCTCTCCTAGACATATATGACCATTGTATTGTACGTATTTTTATAGTTAGCTCGAAAATGATATGTAGTAGCATCAGTGGCTAATAGATAGTCGATTTTCTTATTTATTGTATTACTTAGCTACTATAGCGTGGATGGATATAAATATTATGTACTTGTATGGAAGTAAAGTAAGTTTGAGTGTATGACTGACATGACATGACGGATAAGAGAAGGGAAGAGAAGACAAAAGAAGTCTATCGCATCACATCCCATCAAATACAATAGAATACACACATCTATGGAGAAGTGCACAAAGTCTGAAAACAAGTCAGGTGTAAATAGTCTCTCACTTTCACACACTAAAGCTCTACCCGGTTTCTCTATCTGTCTATTATCAACGACCAACCATCAACTCAGCTCACACTCAACATCTCAAACCAGTCAAGCCATTCTGAAATATCCTTCTCGTTTCTTGAAATACTTACATATGACTTGCACCTATGTATTGTACAGAATTTTCAAACTTCTATAAGGGTAAACCCAGTGAGCTAAATAGCGAAAACCAAGACGACTGTAGTTAAGAGTGCCTAAGAATAAGTTTCGCTATAGAAGAATGTGTGTGGTATGTTAAATCAAAAAAGGATATGTTATTCTCTATATCCTGAGCTTGATACAAGTACAACATAACTTGTCTAGCCTTCGATAGTTAATTTGATAGTTGGTTTTGTATTTTCTTACATTATAGGTATATTTACCATAAAATGTTTTAGTTCATTTAGGTCTCCTACCTTTACTCTTTCTTTGCCTCGCGGTACAGATATCTGTAATGTAATGTAATACGAATTCATGCATGGTTGTTGATATGATACTACTACACATATCTCTAGTACAAGTACCTATGTATATCATACATGTGTATCAATCTTGTTATATTTAGCAGAATAAGTCTATCTCTGTTTAGGTAGTAACTAACTAATTCTATTCTTTCCCACTGATTTGATTCCACTATAACGTCAACAACGTTGTACTAACTATTTAATAATCTGTTTGCAGAAAATATGTAGTTTTTATCTCCTTCATGAACTCTAACTCTGTTCTACAGCTGCTTTCCCTTACCTCTAGCTAAAGTTACTCTAGCTACTATAGTATAGTATAATATTTAGGTATACCTTGTACCTAAGTATATATTGTGTCCCAAAAGCAAGGATTGGAATATACTGTAGGCATTAATGGTTAGCTACTACAAGCTATTGGTATTCTATATGCACTATGCACATTCATAAATACAAGAGAGTCAGTTAAGCAGTGTGAGTGAGGAAAGTTTATATTCTGTTGTGTTGTAGGTATGCCGAGACAAGAATTGCTCTGGAACACGCACACTTTTGGCAGATAGGATCCGCATGTAACTAATAGCTTGTATGTACCTCGGAGTTTTCAGTTTCTTACTTTACTGAGTCACTCTGCATATACCTAAGTATGTAGTCCCTATACTGTAATGTAACTCTTGTAGTACAAGTTCCGTTCAGATTGAACTCAATCGCTTTACATACCCAATAGCTTTACCAACTTCACATACCTAGTGAACCAAGTCTTATGATTAAATAGGTAGGCACTAGGCACTAGGCACCTTATTACATCAATCACAATTACAGTTTTCTTTTCAAATAATGGATCTGATCTGGCCAAAGTTTAAGGTTAACATTTTACAGAGCTGGATAAAATCGTTCAAATAATAACGTACTACATAGATTATGTTAGGTATCATATGCGTAATTGATCTTTTGTTAAACATTTTGTGTCGATGGCATTTGATTTAGAATCGGAATGTCAATCAAAATGGTAAATCTGTTGATTTCTTTGTTATTAATTGTTTGGAAATGGTGATCTACAAATTTATTACTGTACATATATAGTGCATAAAATGAAGTCGTACATAAAAAAGAGTCTGGTGCACAGTTAGACAGTAGCTTCCTGTTTTTGGAAAAATATCGTATGCACAATTTTAGGGTAAAATGATAAACATTTGCAAGAAAAAGAAGTAAATGATAAAACTATTTAATAATTCAACAGAGGAATACTCAAAATAATAAGGAAGGCATAATCCACACGGAAATAGTACATAAATAGTATAGAAAAAATGATAAATATTTTAGATAGAAAACAGTAAACAGAGTTTGGTAAGCAGGAAGAGTAAATGAGCTTTTTATCACTTAAAATTCCATAGAAGAGGAAGTCTCAAGGGATGTACTATGTTGCACAGAAATCTAATTGTCCTTAGCATCGAAATATATAAATACAGACAGAGTGGCTGGTGCATTCTATGTAGAACATTTACTATAGTGTGTGTAGATACATAACTGTTGTTAGGTCTTCGGTGGAAAATACAAGAGTACCTGCTTCTAATGCTACAACTAGGTAAAGCATGTATTCAATTGAACACATATGGCAAAGCAAGGGATATATTATTTCCTTGAAATTGTCTCATGTGTTATGCAATGTTCTAATGGCTCTTATATGAACTACTAATCTTTCTCGGTACCCACTACAGATCTCCAAAAGAAAAATAAGCTTAAAGATATATTATATATGTACTTAAAGATCTAGCTGTGTAGCAATGCTGGTATTATATTCGCAATCCTACTTTCTTTAGTGCACAGCTACAGGACTGATTATCGTAAAAGAATTGTGTGTCTGTTTTCTTCATTTAAGATTCTACCTACTTATTTTGTATAGGGACCAAGGTAAGTATCTTCAACTGTAAATTTTATTTCTCTCTGTATCTATAAGATCTTGTATTGCCATCCACCTTTAACCAAGATATGGGAACTCAGTTGTAATAATGACGTTAGGAAGCCAACTAACAGAATGCCCATTCGCTGAACAATGTTCTTCTGGCAGAAAGAGGAGGAAAAGGCACAAAGTAAACTAAAACGTAGGATTTAATCTGCTCTGAGTATTTATCATAATTTAGGCATTAGTCTGACACATTCGACTCCCTTAGGGACAAATACGTCTTCTTTTAGAGTTCGTGAATTATACACCTACACCTGCTGACTGTGACTTAGACTTGACTTATTGTTAGTAGTTGTCTTAAATAGATATATAGCTACTATATTATCTGCTATTATGCTTAACTTAATGTAGAAGCATTCCTTCAGGTACGCCGGATTTATACGCGCTTAGATTCGCAATTTATTTTGCTCCTTACCGCATGTACATATATACAAAATATTATGTGTTACTTGAATAGCACCTCACATATTTATTTGCTGTTATAGTAATTACTATTAAAATTCTAATTGTTTATAACCTCAATTTTTTTTTATAAAATAGTATTTAGTATCTTCAAGTCTAATTGTTCCTAAACTGACGAATGCGCATAAAAGACTAAATAGACATAAGTTAATTAAAAATTAGCACTAAATTAAAATCAATTTTAAAGCTGTTACTATTTTTAGCCTTGCTTTTATAAAGAAAGGAAAAATCGGTGAACAAAAAATTGGCTCAACACTTTATCAAATGCAACAAAACAGCGTAAATTACCGCAGAACCTTCCTTAATGCATTCCTTTATTTCTACATGAAATAAATGTAGCTAATGGGATTCTTGTTGTTTTGGGGAGTTGTTTGATTTGAACTATGATCCTAGTATTTACAATCAGGTACACACAATAATATACGATCTCACGAGGCACATATATACATACTACATACATAACATTGAATAATATTAAGTAAATAATGTGAATGCAGTTTGTAGTAGGCAGTTTAGGAAAGAGGGAGTCTTTTATTTATCTTTGTGAGTGAAAGAGATGAGATGCATTTATTATGCAAAGGTGCCGGTGTGAGTCATCTCATCCCATCAAATCATTGTCTCAACCGCCTTAAGTATGTCATCAAGATTCAAATGGGTTGCTTTACTTACATTAACCGTCTTGAATGGATTACTCGTTTGTACTTCACATTCACATGTTTATATGTATTAGGGAAGTTCATAGTTGGTTTCCTTTTTCGTTCCTTAGTTTCGCATCACCAACTTTCATTAGCTTAATGAAATTACTACTTAAGTAGGTAGCTGAGAGTCTATTCCAACTTGCAACTTTGATTTTGATGCTATACTATCCTGCATACAAATACTCTCCTCGGGTACTTATCTTTAGTTTACATATAGAGCAACAACAACAACGACTAGGGTGGCAACAGAATGCTTTAGTTATTCTTTGAGAACAGAAATCAAGAAAATTATCTCTAGAGGGCAAAAAGACAGGTCGAAAACATCGCTTTGATTTTACTTCCTTCTGCTACAGATGCACAATGTACACACTTCGATTAGAGAGGAGAGGACGACAGGAGACACTCAGCGAATCTCATGGCTGTGCGTATCTGCTAACAATCAAATTTTATTCGAGTATCTTTCCGTACAAACACTCGCACCAAAGAGACAGTAATACATTTATTTCTACTGTAGACTGCAGACTGTATTTAGGGAGTGCGAGGGAGCTGCTATCTTTCTATCAAAGGCAAAGTTAAAGTGCATTCCAAAAATACCTACGAGTGACCAAAGGCCGTATTAAAGGATGAAAGTCATAAAATCTTAGCAATATATTCACTTCCCATTCTTCTTTCTGTCGTGAAGCCGCAAATGGAAAGAAAGACTATGCTATTAGAGATCATGTATCCATATTATGTATATAGAAAGCTGAGAAAAGTTTTGCCAAGTTAAACCAAACCCCAAAATATACATCGTACTTTCCTAAGGAAGTACGTACGTATGTACATATAGAGGCAGAAGGTAAAAGAGCAGACAGTGTTACGTTAGTGGTATGGTGATAGGAGATTCATTTTCATGAGTTCGTTTCTTGTAATCGCTGTTAATACATAGTTTAGAGATAGATTGGTTTCGATTTCCTTGTTCTTTTATTATAAGTACATAGTGAAGTAATATCACATCCTCCTGTCTTAATATTTCAAGTGTGGAGAACATAACCCACCCGAGATGACTTAATGAGACGTTTAGCCAACTCTGTTGGTTGTTATGAATTTATGGTCTGAATTATTTTGTACTGCTTCTTCGGTTACATTATCCGCTTCTTGCTATTCTCCCTATCTAAAATATCTATGTATACAGACTTTGGTTGGTCATTCGTTTCTTTTATAAATATATGAGATGGCCCGGAGAGTTATTACTCTTTTCGCTTTTTCGGGGTGTAGCGTATGTGTATGGACGGTAGTCTTGCTCTGGCCTGTAGCTGAACTACCTAAGTATGTATGTATGTATAGAAGTGTTGCAAAATATAGTGGTATGGTGTGGTATGGTGTGTTAGCGTGGGGAAAAGCAGGAAACGCAAGGAAGTCTCACTTGAGATAGATTTGCTGTAACATAACAGAATATAATGTAATAATGTAATGCCACCGTGGAGTGAGTGTGCTGGTGGTTAGTTGAGTTGGTGTTAGAATTATGTACATATACATCCATACATCAGACACAGTATTACTTATGTACCTACTACCTACTTACTACCTACATCACATAACAAAAGTATTAATACTGTTTCTTGTAAGTACTTTTCCTCTTCCAACTACCAAGTACAGTATTCTTGGTGGACTATAACGCTACTCCCTGTCTGACTGGCCTGGCTCTACTCTTTAGACTAGTGGTATAAGATAGTTGCATAACATTTCATATCGTATCTTTGCTCAGTGATGATTGTATGAGGAAAGTGAATCGCGATAAAACAGATTTCGATGGGTGAATAAATGGCAGGAGGAATGATATATCAGAGTACTTTTATGGCACTTTTAGATATGAAGACCAAGTAGATGTACAACGTACAACCAAATGCATGTACAGTATAACATTGCATTATACACACACTGAGTGGATGCTCCTCTTGTGATTTTATACCAAAGTGCATCTGCTAGCTGGTAATGTTAGAATAAGGTATCCAATGAATGTTCATACTATTTCAGTTTTAGGTATACATATGTAAGTGCTTTGTGCATCTAGTATACACTAAATCGACGACATAGGCTATGGTGTGATGTGGTCAGGTCAGACTGAATAAAACCATCTTTCTTGTGTCTCCTTGTGTGAAATATACTTGAGATATCAAGTGAACAGCTTAGAAATCAGTTCCTCAAAATCTCCATGATTTTCATTACAGTCAGCACTACAGTTACATTGTAGGTTGTAGTTACCACATGTGTACATACTATATGTAGATGAAGAGCCATATTATATTTGCAGAATGCCCATATCATTATTATTATCTGTATTTTCCTAAATTGCTATTAGATGTGTATACAAATCACGATAAGAGAATAATTTCTTCATCCAATATAATTATTCAGCACACCTGTTTATTGTACGCGCTAGGTGTGTGCTTAGGATAATATGTAGTATGTGCTTACTTATCAGTAAATCTCTATAATCCATAAAAATTTGAATTGTTTTGCAATCTGCGAATCATGCACTTACAATTTGCATGCTCAAAAACAAATAGATATTTGCATGCCTAAGCACATTCAGGCAAAGTTCAAAACAATTTTGCCAAAATCAGCGGAGACGACATTGCAATGCAATGCAACGACAGGCAAAGCAGCGCTGACTCGAGTTTCAGTTTGACTAGTGGATTCATGTGTAAATTAGCACATATACATAAAGATACTAGAGCTAAACACATTTTATGCAAACTACATCTACTGCTTGTAAATATATAGTAGTAAGTCTATAAAGGAAGGAAGGGAAGATTAGAGTATGATGTAATGTAACGCTCGTGAAGACAGCCACAGAAAATTTATGGGACGCAAAATATCATGCCAATTTTTTCGGATCCTCTTTACAGATACATATATTTTCACATGCTTCCGAGTGTTTGTATTCATATGATGTAATGTGATAAAACTACAGTACACATATATAACACTAGAGAATGTAATGCACTATGTACACAACATTTAGATAGAACGCAACGGAAAAATAAAATGCTGTTCCCTCTCTTCCTTCTATTATTACATTTTAGTCAGAGAAAATTCTTTGTTTTTTACTCGTTGTTAGAAGGCAGTTAATCGAGTTCCATTTGCATTACACATTGAGGGATTTTTCCTAAAGTAAATTCATTTCCCTTGTTCACTACTCAAACATTCCCAGAGTCGCTAACTGCTAAATAAAGGCAACCTGCTTGTAAATACCCCTTCTGCACTACTTACATTTTATTCATTACATATTATTACGTACTAAACAGTTATAAATAGAAACTAAAGCTGTGAACTAAATATTTTTATATCATTTTGTTCTAAAAATAGATTATAAATAAGTCTTAATGTAACGTGTGCTGTTCTTAAGCCCTGGACCTAGCCAACGAAAGGGATTAACCTCCGAACCTCATAATAGACAAACAACTGTAATTGTACCGCTAACCAATATTTCTAATCAGCAAAATATCTGCACAACAGACCACCGTAGATTATTCTTTCTATAAATAGTAATAAGCAATCTGTCTGATACATAGGGACTTGTCACTTATTAATGGCTTTCATTCTAAATCGAAGTTCGCAATGTGTCAGCTTAAATAAAAAACTAAATCCATATCCTAATCTAAATGAAGACAGAGATGAGATGTCTGCATTAAGTTTTTGTACCACATGAGGATGTGTAATAAGTCATGCCATGCGAGTGTCAAATATTAATGTGAAGAATATGCTTTGATTTTTATATGTATTTCACGATCACACTGTAGTACATACATATATTATGCTTGCATATTTATATGATATTATTTTTGAATTGAAGTTAAGCTGATGCTGATTCGACTTGAATTAGCTATCGCATGACAAGATATCTTGACTAACATAAATATAAATACACATGTAGTTCGTGTATGTTGAACTTTAAAACAATAGAATGGAGAGAGTGGAACCCAGTCGTAAAGTAATATATTATTTTGTCGTTTAGTTTATGCGAGCTCATTCACTCACTCACTCAGTCTCCTAAGTGAGCATAATAGAGACGGGAATTATTATTGTACACTCCATGTATATCAAATGCAAATTATCAAGATGAATATCTCGTAGTAGGGCTCATTCTTAAGTAATGCTTGTAAATGAATGCATATAAAAACTGAAATTTAGTTACATGCATTAACGGCAGTATATTATTATACAATATACAAGATCCGTATGCTCTGTTTTGTTTTGTTAGTTTAACTCTTAATATAGACATTAACATCTTCTCACGAAATTCATGACCGACAAAAAGGAAAGTCAAACGAGACTTAGCCAGCCGACCGAAGGCAGGCAGGCAATACTTTATTAACTCTATGCTCCAATGTAAAGTAATATACTCCCTTCTTCCTTGCTGCACTAGATTTAAGTTTACGTATATACGAACGTATACGTAACAGCTACACACATCCTACACTTTTATATACCTACAGTAGTATTAAACAAGAGGACATAAAATGCTCTATTTCTTTATAGGTATTATTTGTAACTGTGCTGTAGCAATATATAAAACCATACGTACACAAAACACTTTATTATTTATAGGGACACTTACACTGAAATAATGTAAGTATGTAAGTCAAGCTAATGTAAATGTAGCTCCCATAAGCTAAGCTATCTAAGAGGCTAATCGTATCGCCCAAATAAAGACTAATCGCCGGGTTAGCTCATTGTGGGCTGACTTGTCTTGAGCTTGTAATAATAATGTGTCTGTATTATGTGTCGTTCCCTCTACATATTACATATTGCTTATATTTCATGGCTACATATGGATCGAGTGCATATAACACGCATTTAAGAGTCACAGTTTAGCTGGTGTATTTCCATATAAATTGTACACCGCAGCTCCTGCTACTAATATGTATAAGCTCTTGACTTGTGTGTTATGTTGTGTGTTTTATTTTACATGCTACAGTTAATAGCTCATAAAGTGAAGCGATGGGAGTATTTAATTGCTCATTGCGGACTGTCAACTTGTGAATGATTGTTGGAACTGATATGCTAAGGTTACGATCTACTGAACAGTAGGTAACTTGTAACTACACAAATAACAATAATACTGGATTTCCCTAAGCGGTAAAGGCAAACTGGCGTTTATTAAAACCTGCTTGGCTTGGCTATATAAAATCAAGCTAATTTCGTATTCATAATTTCTCAATGTTAAATGTTACACTTGTGTATATACTTGTCTTATGCTAGAAATGCAATTTCCCACTATCAAAGGATGTGACTACATAATGCCTAATACAGACATGCACCTATGTTCAAGCCAAAATATTGTAATTACCAAACAAATTGTGATAAAAATTCGGCGACCTTATTTACAAAGTAAATTCAAATCTCTTAGTACAGTAAAAGGTATTACATTGGAATTCAAAGATCTATGCAAATGTTAATACTCATGGAGGATGGCTCAGCTTATATACAAGTAGTAGCGTAATGGGTGTTATTAAGTACGCACTGTTTAAATTTACAGACATAAAAGTCTAGTCTAGACACGATGAGACCACAACAGCAGCCACCAAGTGAAATATAATGAAAATACAGATAATGGCATCTATAGAATTATACTCAGCATAGGCAAATCGAAGGAATTAATTCAAAAAGGCAAAGGCCACGGCAAATTAATTCAATTAGGACACCTAAAGTTATTTACAATTTGTTTTCGTCTGCAAATTCCAATCAAAGCCCACACCACATCACCAAAAAGGCACAAATCACAATATTATTTTCTCAGTTAGCGAAATTTCTCCTTATAAGCTAAACATCCATTATTGGGTATTTATTTACTTTACTAGCAAGTGAGTTGCACATAAAATAAGTAGTTACGGTCAAGTCGTGTAATTTAGAATAGTGAAGCAAGTAAACCAAGTTGTGCCAAAACAAATAAATGTCAATACCCAGGATAAAAGTATATCAATAATGTCATGTCATGTCACTTGAAGTCATGTGAACACTAAAATCGTGGCTTGTTTTTCACTTAAATTTTTAACCTAAGAATTGTGTCTTTCCCATCCAACGTACTAAATACAATACACTAGCCAAGCAACTTGTGCTAATAACTAAAATAATACATTTCTCTGTGATCTACTGCGAATTATGTAGGAATGTTTAAACTGAGGCCAACTACCTCTCTCTCTCTTCATATGGGTCCCTCTCTTCTTTTTATTGGCCATAACAGATATATTACAACTCTAGGTACAGTATTTGTAGTAAGTAGTACAGATACGCTGCGGCTACTGTGTTATATATTGTACAGTCTTTCCTTTCCATTCATGATGTAATCAATGCAGTCTTAATGTATCTGTACACACTGCTCTATATGAACAAAAAGCAATGCAATCCTACACTCTTCTCGCTAATAAGTAACATTGGCTACTTATTAGTTACTTACTGATGTAAGTTATGTTTGCAAAGGAATATTCTCATCCATCTCTATAAATTTCATTGTGTACCTTACATACAAGTTACATTAACATTAGCAACGCTACATTGACCCATTAAAGATTACAAATATTAGCTGGATGCCTTCCTTTGTAAACGTAAGAACTTTTGTTAATGTATAAATTAATAACCACTTGGGGCTTATTAGTATCTGTAGTTGAGTAAATTATTACTAGTGTGTAGCTACCTAAACACAAAAAGGGATGTAGACACTGGCAGTTATGTAGTAGATATAATTCTTCTCCTTATAATATATTACACACCATGACTTTATCATTATATATTGCCTTCTAATATTTACAATGTATTTTCAAATCACTATGAGTTATAGGTATCTAGATTTTGACAGTTTTTATAACTCAAATATTTATTGTAACAGTAACAATGTTTCAGTTTGCTGTAGAACAAGATTGGCATATCAATTCCTACTCAGGAATGGTTTATAAAACGCTTTTGAGTGAACAAGGCGAACGCTTACTTTAATGTCAATTAAGGTAAATAATATTTTACAAATTCACTAAATACGGCAAGTACAATTAAAATTGAAATCTACTTGTATTTTATTTCATGTTAAATATGAAAGGGTGGTCTGCGTGGAATAAAAAATACATAGTAAGTACCTATATATCATCGAAGACAATAAGTGGACCAGAAATCTGGCGACAACTTCTTGAGATATAGGTAGGTACATTGTAAATCAATGCAGAAAGATACTGATGGCATAGTTTTATATAAAGTGATTGATGGAAGTTACATGTTATATAGGTATATTGATGTATTACTACAGGATTGTCAGTGGAATCATTTCTTCTGTAGCCTTGTCTTGTCTGTGAACGTACACCATTATACATGTTTGCGTATTCCACACATAAAGTGCAGTGCACTGGTCATCTTAAATATGTAAAAGAGTCACCGATGGTGTACAATGACTATGTTCTCTATAGAAGAAGCATGCACTTCAGTGCATAGCGTATAATACCTCATGCGTATAGCTTTATGTACTTTTGCAACACTCAGAACGACTTTTAAAAGAGGATCGATACAATACCTCAAAGTTTTCCCTTCTATGGCTCTTTGTATGTACACTAATGTAATGCGTTGCAATGCAATGTAATATAATACAAGTAGCTGAGCATTCCTCTAAATAAATCTTGTGTAACATAAATGCTTTATGCTCCTCATCATTAATCTTTGTGTATTGCACCATTTGAATTTGACCTGGGAGAATATTTGTTTCCCCATAGGAGAAAGAAGTTGCTAGAAAATGCCGAAAACGTTGCAAATTGAAATCTGAGAGTTCACAAACTTTTCAGCCACTAATCTCAAATGATTTCATTTTATTGCCATCTTGTCCTGACTCTTTAAAACCAAAGCCATTCAGCTATGCACTTCAATTCAATAAGCTCTATTTATGTACACAAAAGTGGCTTTGACTTACTTTCAGTATACAATTGCCTAGTTGACTTTTATATATTAAGTACATGACAAAGGATATGAATATGTGGTTAAACTATATATAAGTATACATATATATGTATTTATTGTAAGGAGTATGCTAGGCAAATGTATTTACTTTCTTGACTACTGGTTAGAAATGGAGAGTAATAATGCAAGAGAGGGCCAATTTATCTTTCTTATGCTCTAAACCTTGTGCTTTACTTCCTTTATGGAGTTTGCTTATTTATTTATCTATTGACTTGTTTAGTGCTTTTCTATCTTACAACACTTGACTTGAATTCACTCACTCTGAAGCATATGCTTTAACTTTCCTTGCTCACCATAGCACTTTAACCCTCAAGTTTCTTATCGGTGAAAAAATGATTGACATGAGCACCAGCAACGAGTGTTATGAATTATTTCCATTCATTCAAATATATACTGCACTATCACAAATCCTACACTGATAAACGTTGTTTTTCGCTGCATAATATACGTTCCTAACATATTGCTGTAGGGGGATTACTTAAGTGTGTTGGATTTCATAATTATCAATTTGTTTATACAGTTTATCCTAGACCTGTTGGATTAACCATCTTACTATACTCCTTATATCGTTTTGCAAATAATTAGTTTTAATAAAGAAAAATGCTAAGATAGATGTAAAATTTAATGAGAAATCTTCATACATATCTGTAGGATGCTAAATCTGCAATTTCTAAGTGTTAATTTTCACAATTACTTATCACCCCCAGCTTGATAAGGATTTGCTTGACACATTAATAATAATATGTATAATAATTCTTATCGGCACAATATACCACTGTATATGTACATTTCTCGCTATTTATGTTAACTAACGTGTAATTAATCTGTAAGAAATGCAATTGCAATATAATGAGTACTAGGTACGCTATGTATGCATACGAGAAACTCCGGATCCAATAAATAAGCTTTTCACCAAATCCGATGCGGCAAGAGGATTATGTCTAGCTGGGAAGGAGGTTCGAAAATCAAGTGATGCAAAACCCTTGAGTTTTCTAATGTACATTCGTCTATTCTCTTACAAGTGCAGAATGAACTACAGATGTGCAGTAATAAAAAGCTGAAACCAGGCTGGGCTACGCACATGTATATTGCTTACCGAAACTGTTTAACATCTTGAGCTAAGAATGACATCCCAAGCATCACAAAAAATTGCGAGAAACATTTCTGTATTCAGAGTCATTTTTGGCTCTAACTATTTTTTATAATTTCCAATGCAATGATAGGTTTATAAACGTAAGACATAGTAGATGCTAAAATGTAGAACCTTAAATATCCAGTTATAGCTCGGCAATAAATACATAACTAAGCTATTTGAAATGATAAAATTCGCCAGTCTCCAGAATTGCATTCAATAATGGCAATTGAGTTATGAGTGAAGCAAAATGCAGTTCAATGTCAATGCCCTCATTGAATGATTGTGTTCTGATTCTGATGCAACCCTGCGGAGCCAAACCCAAGTGAATCGAATAGTAAACATAACAGACACAGCTTAAGTTTTATCTAAATGAAAACTGCATTGGTATTGGTATACAAACAGAGCACCGTGCCATTACATCATATCCTGTGCTCTCCTCATTGTCAGTTCAATCTTCTAACTATAATATAAATAGGGAACCCTAGTTGTATACAATAAACATATATAATACATTTGTACCTAACACTACTGACACTATCTGAAGCACGAACTTGTAGTCATAAAATCCATAGAGACAGATGGATGATACTTGTATACTTCTCCCATTACAATATTATGGATTGCATTGCATTGCAGTGGAACAAAACAGAATGCATCCGAACTGCATTTAACTACTGCCTGCACTCCATGCACCCATTGTGTCGACCCTTTTTTAATGGCCTGTTCTCCTCGGCAAACTTAGTTTTACAGTAGAGAGTAGAGATGCAACTAAATACTAGCTAACGAAACACTGTAGGTAAGCTATAATACTACAATACGATATGGGTTGATGGATATTGTACCTAACCTTAAAATACTTTACTATTAGTATATCTATTACACTAATATTGCCAGCTACTAATCGTGAATTTGTTTGCTAAGTCAGACCAAGCCACATAACAATATTATCTGTACATCCTACTCCTATTATATAGCCAGTATCACTGTATACATCTAACATCTGCCCTTCCGATACATTTACTCTACTCCATTTCATCGGAAATGATATATTATATACATTTGGCTTATACGAGTTATGTAAGAGTACTAAATATGTTACGAGAGCATTTTCCATGCAAGAGTCAATAAAATAAATACAAACTATACAGACAGACATAGGAAATTCTATACAATACTGTTTGTTATATAGTTAGATGCTAGTTTTCTCTATCTAATTTATTATAGCGGATGGGCAAGGTCACTCAAGGCTGTCTATTCACCATAAAAATACAAAATAAAAATCTATATGCGTGAAATACTAGTATAGAGAATTTAATATCCGTTTATGTGATGCGTATCTTTTATTATATTGCATATTGCATTGTGGTGAATGGAGTTTGTTGACTTTATTACTGCATATACAACTACACGTACAGTATGCATAGAGTTAATTGAGCTGCTACCTTAATAAAGTTTATTCAATTGCTTAAATTCTAATCTTTGGCAATAATAACAAAACATTAACGTGTTTGCTTACATACTACATCCATCTGCTTAAATATTCAAAGCTAACCTACACCACACCAGCATAAGTAAGTGCAGAATAAAATAAATGGGTAAGGCTTCTTCTGCACGTAGTTCTTTCCTTGACAAATCTAATTGTAATTGCAAGTAGGTAAGGCAAAGCAAGCCAAACCAATTTGTTTTATTATCATTAGCTTTAGCTATGTATGCAAGTAGTATAAGTATATATGTATATGTATATCGCATTTGCGTAGCTGTATTTATATAGTATTCAGTTGAGTATAGAAATACTACTAACTAACTGAGTGAGTGAGTAAGTTACCTTCACTAATACACTCTCACATCACAAACAAAACAACAAACAAGCTCTTCTATTACTACTTGAGCTATAACAATAATAGTTGTACTCGTAATAAAATTGTGATTGTGACAAAACCTTTGCATTCTGTTAGCAGTCATACTTACTTAGGTACGTACATAGTACATACGATAACCATAACCATAGTAGTGTAGTAGTGCCAATGCCAATGCAATCCTGAACAGAGCCCAACCTAAGCAAGCCAAGCCAAGCCAAACTGAACCACCTACTCTATTAATACTGGAATGGAATGGTAAACAAAGTTGTACTACTTACTCTCGAGTTTGCTGTCTGGCTGGCATTTATCTTACGTTTACTGGAATGATTATTACTATCGTCACTTGATGGTGATGTCTATCGTTAGGTTACGTTATACGTAGGCCAGACCAGGTCAGGCCAACGGAGTCAAGCCAAGAGTTGAGTGAAGTGAAATGAAGTGATGTTACAACGACATGACCGCTAGATTATTAGCATTATTGCTCTCCAATAACATTACTATTATTATGATGTTTATGTGATGACAGGTTAAAGTGAAACTTAAAGTTAAGTCTGTGCTGTACACACTGTATGACTGTATGTATGTGTGTTTGTGTGTGTGCCATAATAATAACCATAACACTACGATAAGTGCAAGGTGCTTATCATAAATGGCACTTCAGAATATTCATACATTCAAATTCAATGGAACGGCCAATTGGAATAAATATGCGAACTGTGTATATATAAGTACGAGTGTACGCTACAGATACAAAGAGGATTGAATGAGTGAGCTATAATATGCAACTTAACCTTTTATACGATTAGCC
>JAQFYC010003812.1:0-19385 GCA_034694165.1 Tomocerus mixtus
GATAAATATGATGTTACAAGTTACAAGGTTACTAGCTATAAAATGCAATTGTTGCATATTGTATATTTATTTACATACAACATACATATGCGTTGCTCCTGTTTACTTGTTATTTCAAACTAATATGTATTACATATCACATATAGGTATAGTTAGTCAGAAATGTTGTGGAACGCCTTTTGCTGACTCGACTGACTGTTGTTTATATTTAACTTAATTGTGTTGCATCTATTTTGCGTCATAACAAGATTTGTTAGAAAAGTTGCAATAAATGCGAAATAGTATATCTTACAATATACGATTGCCGACTTCAGGAATTGGAACATTATTGCTGGAATAATATATAGGTAGTGTAGATTTCTTTTTAACTGTAACTCGACTCTATATGCAATGTATTTAGATTAGCTTGCATTTATATATGGTAAAGCCATAAGCAATTATAAGTTATAAAACCAGTTTTAACTAGATTTGGTTTGTCAGGTTTATCTGTAGTTTTAGCTTTCAATCACTCATATCATAATCATAACTGTATCAGTCACTTTGTCATTTTTTCTTCTCTATAATCACGTGTACTACTTATCTACAGGCACAGTAGAAACCCCGTAAAAGGAATTTCGGGACTATTGAGGAATGACCCTGGCATGAAATTTCTTAAAACTATTACTTGTATCAACATATAATTATATTACGTAATTATTCTATGTAGAATTTACAATTAAATACTTGCCTTACTATATGTAATGGAATTTTTATGACTACTTTGCGTCTATTTTTGACACACTACGGATTGTGTAGCTTGAAAATCATAAATAATTATCGGAGGATATTTTAAATACAAATTCATATAAGCAATTAGGTGGTAAATTCCATTTTTGTCTCATTTGTGGTTGATGACTTATTTGGGTAACGACATTCTGTAAAATCTGCGGATTTCCCTTAGAGCCGAATAGGGAACTAAATTAGTCACAGGGATTTCCTAATTCAGACTCATATGATTCTTACTGTAGATTCGATTGTGTACTACGAATGATGTGAGGGTGTACTCATTGGGATAATGCAAAAGAGGAGTTCATGATTATGGTGGGTGAATATTATGTGTAACGACAATCTTGCAATGTTATTGGGTAAAATGGTAGTTGAAGATTTTGTTTTCTAGGTATTTACCAGTTTCTTTCCAAGATAAGTACCTCCTCTGACTCTGGTACCTGTATTGAGGCATCTGGATACAAATTGTAATATGAATACTTAAATGCTTATCTAAGTATACTATTATAGCAAAATAACTACATAACAGCAAAATAAATAAACATATCAAGTTGGAAACATTTACTACATCCAATTAAAGAGATTGAGTCTTATGCATAATATGGAGAATGCAAACAATGACGAAGTATACTGATTTATGTACAAACTAAGTATAAACAATTATTATGTATGTACAGTCCTATAAGGTAAATATACAAAGGCAAGGCTCTGCCTCTAATACTTACATTTCGTACACTCCTCCAGCATAACACTTGTTTCTATTTACGTTAGGCTCGAGGCCTAGTTTTCAAAAAGGTAATGGACACTGGACGCTAATCTGCATTTAAATATACATTTAGACTATATAGCTTTATATTGTTATTCTTATATGCATGCTAATACTTTAGACTTTGTAGTTTGCACTGAATCCTAGGGCAAGCTAACAATACGCATTATAACTTATATCCTGCTTGTTGATTTTAGTATAACACTAAATGAGCATTTGTGTGTCATAAGAAAACCATGAAGTTATCGCACTGTACATGTAATGATCATGTTAAAGTGACACTACTGTGACTATAAGACATAATATAAGATACAGAATACATTCATAGCACAAAGGTAAATATGTATTCAAGTGTGTTACTCTTGTAATATTGGGGTCGAATTAGTCGAATTCTATAGGCCCAAAGCCCACATTGGGTGGTAATTACTCTTTAAGACAGCCAGTTGTTACAAGGGACATCCGTAAATATTATTCAGAATTTAAATGTAAAAACACAGGAAAAATGTATGTTGGTATCGGGAATTAGGTCCCGATATTATCGATTTAGTAGGATTCGGGTGGTTTAGGTTGATAAGAGAAAGTGGACGATAACCGTATAAATGATTCTACACTCATATAACTTTTTGATGTGTGTAATATGTTGGAGGTTGGAGTACATGCTTTAAATAAGACCTTTGTCTGGTACACATTATAACATGTGTATTGTGTACTATGCTGCATTCTACACAGTTATAATGTATAACAATTAGTAAAGCTCAAAAAATAAATTACCTTTCATGTAGAGTAAGAGTAGTCTTAAGTCAAAGGAAATACTATGAACGTTTCTTGAATCCAATTTTACTTAAAAATTAAAGTCAAAATTCCGCCTAGTAGAATATGCACCAAAATGCAGGCTGTAAAATACAAGGTGACAATTTTCTATGCAACTGGTAAGTTTAACCGTTCAACAGCACGTGTTTCCAATTGAACACTTATCAGAGAAGTGGAAGAAAACTGCAATGTACAAGTACTTCACTACTCATTGTCAGTTTACTATAGGTCACTCTACTGATTACCAAATACCACAGGCTGTGTGCAAAATTATATAATCGTAGCCTTGCTTGCTTACGTTCGTGGTTGCTATTTGTGAAAGATTAACGCATGCAACTGTTATTTAACAGGAATTGTGATACAGTAAGCATTTTGTTGTTTAACCGTATTGTATAAAAATAGTAGGTCTCATGAGCATATTAGCTTTCAACACTGATTTCAAGAGTAATAATGAGAATCTCATATCTATAGCTTTTCTATATCGCATAATATCAATAAACAATTTGCAGAACTCTTGTGGTTTGTAATGACTCTAACAACGTCAACGTGTGCAAAGAAAGCGTCATTTCATAAGCAATGCAATGTGATAACTATAGTGTTAACTATATATAGAAATAATAATGCTACATTACATACTAACCAACATTATACTGGCCATGTTGAAGTTTGTTAGGAAAGTCCAACCCATTTTGATGTAAGTATAAAGCCATGATTATATCGATTTAAAGATGCATATTTATATTTATGTGGAACACAGACGTAAAATGCAAGCTAAGATAATACCATGACACATTTTTGAGTAGAAATTATACTACAAGTTGTAACCAGTTGAAGTTCAATAATGAAACACAGACGATGAGACAACAGGAAATGTAAGCAAAGACAATAGTAAATATTTTACCACGTTCATTTATTATTGTTTTTGTAAAATCAAGAATTTCCTGAAAAGACCAGAGTTGGAGGGAAACCCCTTCGGTGGGTCTAAGATTAGTAAATATATTAAGTGTGCACGATTCATAGAAATATTGCAATGACTATTCACTACTCCTATTTGAGCAACATGCATATACAATAGGCATGTATGTACATGGACCTCGGACGTTAGCATGTAAAACGACAAATATGGTGCCTATGCGTTATACTGAACATGACCGTTACTGATTTGTAGTCCTAATAGTCCTAAACATGCTAAATGCATGGTAAATCCCTAAAAGAAGTACTTTACTATATGAGTAAAGTTTATTGTCAGTATTTTCGTAGTACTGCGAAAAGGATTGATTTAGTTTAAAGTGATTCTCCTTTACTATTTTTGGATTGAAAATAATTCGTTGCATTGTAAGAATAATAAACTGTCAAAATTGTAGCAAGCGAGGTTGGTCCTGGGTTTAAAGTACATTAAATTAATGATTCTTTCTTGAAATTTCATTGGTCCACAGAAATGTTACAGCGATTACACTAAGTAATAGGTATACAATTATACTTATATAAGTTTGAGGGCACGGCACTACTACTTATATAATTTCATAGAAACTTACAGTTGCCATTGCCAGTATTCATAGATATTTACACTACAGTACGTATATGCATTTATATTGTCCCTACTGTATCTGTAAATACAAATAGTTCACTTCACATACATAAATATTGGATGTCTATATAGTACGTTGTACGGGTCTCTCAGTAAATAGGAGCAATAATAATATTTAGTGACTCATTTCTGAGAGAGGCAGAGGTGAAGGTACTTATGGGAAAGGCTAGGCTAGGGGCTAGGTTGTATAAGATAAGGCATAATGATACAGATTTAAAGTTTAACACGACATTTTCCTATACTATGTATTATATGGATACATATTATAGATATACCGGTATAGTGTTTTGGTTTCTTCAACCTAAATATAATATTTATGTCCTTTGTTTACCATTAATATAGTACACAATACAAAGTCTTGATGTATTTAATGTTTGGGCTTTCATCGTGTACACACATATAATTAAATGTTCTATGGTGTGATGTACCTAAACTATTTGTATTGTAAAATGCAGCTACGGCTACATGATTACATTTTATGTAATTGGTCTAAATTACTTAAGACGCCATTATGTACACGATACGGCAGCGTTGAAGTAACTTTGTTCATGTAAAATGAAATGACTTAATTAAGATTTAATTAAATTGTCAAAATTGCATTCTATGAATAATAAGGAACCTCAATTCCTATATAAATACAGATTAGCAATAAGTGAATGAATTCAAGAGATGATTTTCTATGCAGAATGCAAAATTAACAGAAAAATAGAAGAATCTTTATTTGTAATGATAATTTCACAAGTTCTTCAATACAAATACAAAAATAAACATAACAATGAAAACTTAACAAAAATACAGGCAGGATTACTTTCCTTTTGTTTGAAGGAGTATCTAATGAGAAAAATGAAATTGAATACCTTCCTAGTAGAATATTTAGCTCATTAATGAGACTATTTTGTCTAAAAGCTAAATACATTCGTTAACAACCAAAAATGAACTGACTATATAAATGTAACATTACATAAGTACTAGTAATTTAAAATTTGACAGTATCCCCACAGCTCCAGAATAGATATTTGTGAAGATCATCAAATCCTTGTGAGATTGTATTACTTTTTGCACGGTAATCCTCAAAGGAATGGACCATTCCTGAAAATACTGGTCCCAGAACATTGTCATTCAAGTACCAGAAGAAGGGGCGAGTAAATGCGATTCTCTCGAGAGTGCCCTGAATTTTGGTCTTGAGGTATCTGGACTCCCTCGAGGGTCTAATTTGTCTTTGGTGTCTTAGCAATTCTTCACTGTAGACTTCTTCCTCGATTGCTGCGTCTGGGGAGAACGTTGTTGCTTCTCCGTTGTCAAAATTAAGGGTGTCGTCTTGATTTTCTTCAACACTGCCCTTAACTGGCTCAGCAGGTCGGTCTTCCACTGAACGGGAGTCATCTTGCTCGCGATTGGCAATAGTGGCTTCTCGTAAACGTTTGTAATTGTTCAATTGAGCTCCTGAAAAATAAAATGATTTTGAATTAATTGTTTGTTAATTATTGATGTCCGCATAAAATGATTGCATATATAGAGACGCTATGTAGCTCATCTGCAATGTTACATTTTTCAACTATATTCACTATTTCTTAATTTCACAGTTAACTTAAGTAACAAGGTATTTAAAAAATCCTAAGATAATTCTACACGTTTATACAATATAATCATTTTCCATATTTTTATTGAAGTGACAACTAACTAAGTGCTAATTTACTAATGGCATTTTGAATTTTCTAATTACACTGGTTAAAAGCATATTTTGATCCATTTATTGGACTTTCGAAAGACAAAGAGCCCTTTGTCTGACACTCTGTATAGTTTTCTCGTGTTATTAAATATCTAGTCTACTTTTTGCCAACGATTTTTTTGCAAAGCGATTTTGAGAACCAAATCTTGGTCTGATCAATCAATATTTTAAAAGAAGTAGTAATATAGGATAATTCTACGGAATAATCTACTTTTAGCAAATATGAAATTATTATTATATTCATAAATAATTTTAAGCCACCAATTAATCTATACATGATATTTTCCCTTCGATTAATTGAATTTAATATAGATAATTAAAATATATGGAAAAATCAATCACTTTTCTCTACTAAATTACTTTATGCATACACAAGCAGTTTAATTCTCTTGTTTTATTTACCTGTAGCAGACGCAACTTCAAACTTGTCGTGATCTAAGTAAACGTAAAGAGCTTGAGACACAGGCTGGAGGAAGTTAACATTGCGCTTCTTGATTTTACACATCGTGTTATTAATTCCCATCTAAAACAATTAAAACATTTCTCGCACGTGTAAGTTCAATGTAAAGAAAATTAAATGCAAGCAAGCATTACCCAAACGTTGCAATTACATAAAACAATAAACTTTCATGTATTTACAATTTACGCTAATTATGTCTGTAGCTGATTGATAATATCATATAGGTAATAATAATTACGTTATATAGCTGCTTGTAATACTCATTAGAAATAGAAAAGTTCATCGCCGGTACAACCAATGTAACGGCTTTCTTTTCCGTGAATTCCGGTTTAGATGTGTACAGGATTTCCTCTAAATGTGGCAATAGTTGATGTAAATCCTCTCGAGGCAGAACCATAACAAGGCTGCGGCGGCTGTCCTATAATTTTGAATGGAAATTCAGAAACTCAATACAGGATTTTTATTAAATATTTAATAGTAGTTTATTAAATAGGTGGGACAGGCCAACTATGTATTAATTAATGGCTTTCTACACTTTAGTATACTGAAAAACGTTTAGAAGGGAATAAATTGTATATTATGTATCATTATTGTTATGTTTCGATTATGGAAACTACTAAAGTGTAGATAGAAGCTTATTGTCATGTTGTAAAACGTGGGTAAAATTTAACAAGAGCCATAAATCAATAAAATAATTTATTGTTGCTTTATGGGATGTTGTTACGATTATGATTACGATAAAACGGGATATGTAAGTATAAGTGTGCAATTAGGATATTAATTGTAATTGTAATGAGGGGAGGGTAAAGTCAAAGTCAACTATGTAATCCAAATGGGCATGCCAGGACAATAGTTATAGGAAATGCAAAGTTATATTTGTAATTGTAATTGTAATTAAAAATAGTTTTAAAAAATTAAAATTTCTATAGAATATAGGGGATGACATACGTGTAAGGGTAAAGTGACAGCAGTATAATCAGGTGTTCTCCTCACAGTGAAATCCCCTGCACTTTCTAACAATCTCACTTTCTCTTTCTGGAATCGCCCTTCACCAATATCGCTTAGTTTGTTCACGAATTTATTTTTGTAGATAAACGTGTTGATAAAGACAGCTTCTGTAAAACTCCAAATGGACGGCCCGTACCAACCGCCTGTTTGTGATAATAGAAAGAACTTGTAAAACATTAGAATGTGCACGCTAATTAATTTCATGCATGGGGTGGTGGTGGTGGTAATGGATCAAGTAGCTATTAGTCAATTGCTATTGATAAGAACAAGTTACTATTATACATAAATACACATTACAATATATAGTATACAGATAGTTACCTAATTATTTAATTTTAATAAATCATTGCATGCATCTACGTAATAGTTCCATATAAGTAGGTAGATAAAGTTTTATCGTTGTATCATGTACAAGAAAGTTTTGTCAAGATTATGTTTTACATGGAACTACTATCTGTATAGTTTGTATGCATGTAAGTGCTTACTGCTTACCTTGAGGAATTAATTGATCAGTAATTCTGCCAAAGGTCTGATCTGTGATTCTGTTGTTGATTGCCGGTACAGCAACGCGTGGCATACTAAAATCCGCATAAACAACTTCCGTCTTAAGATTTTTCACACCCATTGGGGCTATTAAACTTCTGTTGGAGGAATATATCGTACTGGAGACGTAGATATTGGAATCCTATAAAAATAACAATGAGTTATATTATAACAGATACGTACAGAATTGCATTACAAAGCTATTACCATATTATACAGATAATCTTAGTCTTTTATGCATATATTTAGTTATAATATTAAAAAATATATACTAAAATATAAGTACATAGTAAGTATAAGGTTAATTTAATGTTTGTTCATACAATTCAATGAAATTACCCACCAAGTGAACATAATATTGATAATTTGCTTTTACGTGTCGCAGTATAATATAGTAGGTTTAATGCTTAACTTGTAATTTAGAATTTGATAGCAATATTACGTTATGTCATTCTATAAGATCAATATCTTAATTATTTATTGGGACATACTCCGCTTCTATATTAGGGATTCTACTATAAAGGAATTCTGATAGAAAAACTTTTCTCGATAGTAAAACCTTTGCTAAATTCATGGGATGCCGGAATTGTGTCCGCTGGATGCATTTTTTAAGTCAGAATTTCTTTTGCTACAATTGCTATAAATATTAATTTAAAGCAGCAAAGAATGCACATAATATAACGAATCATAATTCAGAGTTACCTTTTAGTTTTAAAATCAAATATATACACAGTATGGGCATACATAGAAAAACCAATTATTTTTAAACATTTGGAGGTTATTTTTAAGCCATATTGAATTAATATAACTTTGGAAATTATATATATAGATATCAATACATCAGATAGTTTGGTTCACACGAAAAATTGATGCATTAAATTGTATTTTGAATTAAAATAATGGACTGCAGGTCTGTGAAAAAGCTAAAACATAAATCATGTATGATATTTCAAAATCTAAAAGTATAATTGTATGGTCTTTCGAATTTAAATACATTTTTAATGCACAATTCTCTCTTTGAGTGGTATAAACCACTTCCCGGTATTATATGTACTATTTAGTAGCTATTGAGATTTTGAAAATATTGCTTTGAGATTATTTTAGTCAACTTACATCCAACAAACTTTCAATTAAAGCCTTCCATGCATAATTGATCCAATCACTTGTAGTGCGCAAAGCCGAGTCAAATCCGATTACCGGAACCTGGTAAACTTTCTCTTTCACTACAGATAGCAAATAACCAACACTAAAAGGTGATGCGGCCATAACGCCGAAATTTTCAGTTCTTTCAACAAAAATTTCATCTTGGAGCAAATCCTGAGCAAATTCTTGGTAGGATTCGACAAACTCTGGTGGAATCTTGTTACTAGTCTCAAGAGGCAGGATTTGCGCTCTTATCTGATAGAACTGAACACATTGTAGCACTGCGAGGAGCAAAAGTAATTTCATTTTCATTCTAGATTACAGTTTTCACTTTCCATGCAATTTAGATCTGTCCAACTTAAAAAAATTTAAAGAAAAAATTGTACTGTAACACAAAATTGGCAATTTATTTTTTACTTTAGCAGATACAATAAAGTAAAAATATGTGCAAAAATTAGAATGTAGGCTAATGATGCTCCGCATGTATCGGTAATCCAATTAATAGTACTTCTTTTTTGTTGCAGTAAGGAACAAGTAGGTATTAATTTTGATTATGATTTGATTATTACCTATGCGACTGACTATGCCGAAGTGAAGGTTAAATACATACTGAAAGTTCAATCGTTCTGTTCATGAAATTTAAATTAATGCAAGAAATGATGCTCTCACTCGACTGAACTGATGTGAACTCCTGTACACTTTGGCATACCTGCATAAAAGATAATACATGCATATTATACATTCTATATGCATTATACATTAGCTTACAGCAACTTAGCTTACCTAACGATAAGTGTGTTCTACGGGATGTGAACGTTTGTAAGCATACGTACACAAACATAATGTAAAGTGTAGTAGTTTAGTTTGTAGTTTGTAGTACGATACGATAAGACTTTAGAAGAAGCTGGTATGGTGCTGGTATGGTAGCTGGTATTCTAATCTAATGTAATGTACTTTAAGAGGTGTGTTTATAGTTGATTTTGATATACAATAGTAATAGTATGCCACAATTTTCCATAAATCATGCTCAACTATTGTACTGTTGCTTGCAAACCAGTACTGACCGAATTATTTGATGCCACATTTATCATCTATACATTTTTCATTCTCAATCACCATCTCTTATCCTAGTAGAACTATAAGAATCACACTAATGCTTAAAGTGTACAAATGTGTACGGCTCTTTTTATAATAATCTGGCTACGAGCATCATATCACGCTGAGTCACATAAATGCATTTGTAATTGTAATCTTGAATGTTGAATCTTCACGAAAACTGTTTAATATAGTTTGCATGTCGTAGGTATAAAATATTATAAGGAAATACGATCTGTGGGCCTAGGAATGATTTCCCGATTTGATAACTCTCTGTTTTTAATAAGGCAAGTAAAGCATATTAAAATTTATTGTATGCAGTCTTTCTCCTCAGAATTACCTGCTATAACATTGCTAAAATATTTTAATTCAGGAAACCCAAAAATTAAGTGACATTTTAATTTAATTTAATTTAATTAAGGATATGTTCTGCTTAAAATGCATCACTTAAAATTGACTTTTAATTTATTCCCTTGGGTAGCTTGCACATATTAAGATATTGTCAAAATTCCACTTATATTACATTAGATAATTATTTTTTTCAATTAAATAATCAATTTAGGTATAATTTATTTCAGCATTTAAAATTTATACCACTTTTTGCTAATTTTTTTCCACTTTTCAAATACTTTTATTTAAACCAAGTTGTTTTTTCAATATCTGTTAAGAATAATTATAAGGAGATTACGAATGAGAAGACTGTAAAGGTCAAGTGGCCTTATGAGTTGTGATACTGTGGAAATATGACACATACAGTATAAAATACACACTGTAAGGTAAGTAAAGTGCAAAGTAAAGGTAAACCAGTTTGCACTTTGTTTTCATATTCGTAAATCGTAATGTAATCCGTTTCATAAAGTTTTGGCATTCCGACAATTCTCATGTTTAAGCTACTGTATTGTGTATACTTTTAGTTATTAGGGTATTTTTGTTAAGATAAATAGTTCCTCCTCTCTATTGTGCATGTAATGTGGACTAATATAATTATTTAAGTGTTTTACAAAGGTTTCTTTATACAGAGCGCATATTTAATTAAACGATGAACTCCAATCCAATCCAAACTGAACAAAGTGAATGTATGTGCAGAAACATGTTCCGTATTGTAATTGTAATGAACGTATAATTTTACAGTTTGTTGTGTTGTTTGTTAGTGTTGGTGTCTCTCTTACTAAATAGACAGATCTTGGCAAGTCTTTAGCATTAGCTAGCTTATCGTTAGCAATGGAAGTACATAACTAGTCAAGCGAGAATCTAGGCTATTGTGTAGCGTATTGTCACAATTGGTTTTCTTGATTTGAATTTGACTTGCTTCTGTATTGGATATCGCATGGATTTAATGTGTGTTTGCAGTTTGCACCGTGTATCTATTAGTATGTAACTCATCGTAAAATAATTACACTTTGTGTATGTACTCTTAACTTCCTATCGTGTGAGTGCTGATAGTTTGTATTGAATTGCATGCATTTTGTAGGTTTCTTCTCTGTGTACAACTGATTCTCATATAGATATCGACAATTACATACATTTTGCTTGTAGTCACTTAGCTATGTATGTAAGTAATGTAAATGTAACTCCCTAACTTACCTGACAAGAAACCAAAAGCAATGCAATGCAACTGAATTCAAATTCAACATAACATGAGATTAGCATACCGTTACAATTCTTAGCATTCCAAAGCAATCACAAACGCATTTAGGTATTTAAATGTGCTAAGGGAAAATGTAGATGCTTTAAGTAGTAAACAATGATTTCGGGACCACTTATGCGGAACCTTATAACGCTAAATGTCGCAAATAATTTTAACAAATATTTTTGTATTCCTATGTATGCTTGAAACAAAATATATTTCCAATTTAGCACATTATCTTAGAAATCAAAAATGAGTCAAAAAAATGTAAAGTTGTTCTGAAACAGTTGAATCTTATTCCAGTGCTGTACAAGTTAGTTATGTAGGGCGCCTAACAATTTCTGTTTATAAACAGAGTGCTGTTAATGCGGTAATTATTATTATGATTCCAAATTTTGAGAACTGCTGATTTTCACATACAGTGAATTAACTTAATTAATAATTAAAAAATAAATTGCCTCAATTTACTCCAGAAAATACACAGCCCATATTATAGTATACGGTATGGTAGATAATTTCTGAGATGCCAAATTTTTAACCTCCATGTTCTAAAATTCCAAAAATAATACAATGACATCACGAATAAATTGCAATCATATTAAGAAAAACAGCAAAAAAATTGAAATAAAGAAGGGAAACCACTTGGAAACTGTGAACCTGTGATTTTTGAAAACTAACAAAATTATTTTTGAAATTGTTTTTAGCACCCGTCGTAAAAAGGTTGCACACAATGAATTTGGTAATTCCTAGTCTTAAATACAGATATTACTTGCTATTACCCCTGCTAATGCAAACAATGCAAAGATGTGCTGTACGATATACATATTCTATTGTCAAATCATGTCAAGTCATAAAATTATCCATTCGTAGTGCTGCACGTGCTTTTCATTTAGATCAGATCAAATCGTATCAGCAAAACACTTAACTTCACTTGGCTTCTCATAAATTTTGTTTTACAGTGGCATGGCTTTGGCTTGAGATGAGAATGGGAACCTGATCATGATCTTCTTTCTCATTGTTCACTGACCGAACTTCAAACTTCATCTTTGGTTTTGGCTTGTCTGAATTTATTTGTTAAGTTATTTGCATAGGACCATAAATGTGTATAAGTAATTCTGTATAATAAATACATTAAGATATAGAGATGGAACTGAATTGATTGTATTGCAATCAATTTACGAATTATCTTCAATTGTGATCTTGATATTTTTTTTTTATTTTGCCATTTACTTTAACAGGATTTTGATTGATGGTATCTCTAAACAAATATAATGGCACTAAGCATTCCGTATACAATGATGATTTCCTTAGATCCTATGCGATATGACACGAATGACAGATTTCAAGTGTTTTCTTTCTGAATAAATATTCTGTTTTACATATCACAATACTTACACCTCTCTGTTATGCCTTTTACGGCCTTTAGCAATTCATATGCAAATTAGAAGCAACTATTTCAGCCATAGTAGCTAAACAAACAAAAAATGCTATACAAGCCAAGAGACTCGTGTAGACATTGTATTATCTGTCTGATGCGAATATTTTGGCATTTATTCATCTATATCTGTAATAGCTAAGGCTACGTATTACTTTAGTTTAGCCACTTACTCTTGGTCTTAATAGGAAGAAGAACTTGAAAAGTTTGCCGATCTGGTCTGGTTTCTTGTTTTCTCAATAAAAATCGTGCTGATAGCTAAATACTAGGCAGTAACTAAAAGGAAACAAATCAAAACAAAGTATGAACAATGGAAAGCATCAAATCACTCTAGTATACAGTAGTGTACATTGCACATTACAATAAACCATTGCAAAACGGTTGTAGCCAAGTGGCTGAGCTAAATAGCCATATAAGTACAATATTCGTCGATTATAACAGTTTAAAAGATATATTAAGAGCTTCTAGTATTGATTTCTCATAAAATCTTACATTGCCCAAGTTTGGGGTGAAGTGAGACTTATATTTGCATTCCTGACGTCACCAGCTTCAAAATGACAGCCCACACTTTACCATAGGTTAATATGTAAAAATTTGGTTCAAGTAAGGGATATGTTGCACTTTTTGAATTTACCGCCAGTTTTAGTATTGTTCTTCATATTTAGGTTAGGTTTTTTAAAATATCCGCCCACTGATTCGCCACTTTTGATTGGAGTGCCACACATACCTTGCTTTAGCCAAAAATTTGGTGGGCGTGGCCATAACTCCGAGGGGATTTGATCAATTAACTTAATTAACAAACCAAATATTCTTCTAATCCTAATAGGCTGTGTACTAAATCTCACAGGAATCAGTCAACTTGTCAAAAGGTATAGTCTCCAAACACGGACGGACAAACAGACAAAGTGTTTTTATAATGTTATTTTTCATCCACTTAATAAAATAGTAATCCTGCCCCGCTGCTATATGATATGTTGTGTATCAGATGACATGACATGATAACTATTCTCACTGAATCGAATAGACAGAGTAGCACGAATCAATCATGCGTCATTATTTTAATAGTCTTGTCATATTTCTAATTATCTTTCGCCTAGTTATTCACAATTACAAGCTAAAACAAAACAGCGACTTTCATCTCAAAGTCTACTTATTACTTTGATACGCCCATGCACACAAACAAATGTAGGCGCACACCATTTATTCAGAGAAAACTCAACAAATGCCTAAGTGCTACTAAATAGTAACGGAAAACAGCAAACTTAATTGTAGAGCGTGTCACATAACATAATTTCACAAAATGCAATTTCTATGTAAGCAGACTATTGTATTGTTGAAAGTAAAACATCCTGTCTACATGTTATTACATGAAATTGCTGGATTATACTGCCGAAAGTCACTTAAATATATATTTTGTTATCTTACAAGTAAATGCTCACTTAAATTAATAGGTTAGCCTCATTTTTAATTATATACAAATGCAAAATTGTGTGAATTTATTTATTGAGAGATTTTTGGGAAAGCATCATTAATTAATCCATTAGAAATATAGACAATTTATTTAGCATTCTATACCTCGCCATAAGAAAAGACGACAACTTTATATATTATGACAATTAAACATGCAGCCTTAATATTCGTTAGTTCAGTTAATATTTAAGGTAGCAGCAAATGAATCTGCATTGTATTTTAATATTGAAAAAATTATTTTGTAAAATAAAATAATTAAAAGTTTGCTAATTAAAAATTCATTTATTTTTCATTCTTGTAAATTGCACATTTCATATTAGAATTATGATAATTAGGTAAAGAACATATAGGCCATGATAATTTTGCAAAAATTCAATAATACCACTAAACATGATTATTTAGCAATTCTTCCAATAAAATCTAAATTAATTAATATACATACATGTTTTTCATTTGCTCCCTTGTTTCTTCATTTACAGTTGTAGGATTAAATTTAGGATCTCTGTCGGAAGACAATTTCCTCATCCGTTCAGGGATGGATAAAATTGAGGAGAATATTTTTGAAGTAGTGGAGCAAGTGCAGTTCTCGTTGTTGTTAGCATTATTGTTTAAATTACTATTATTATTATGAATGCACTTTCTGCTTTTGTTTTCTCTTGGCAATGTTGTCATTGGCACTCCCAAAGGGAAACCGGCTCTCCTTATCTGAAGCTCTTCGCTAAGAAATTCTGCTCCTGTGTCTTTCCCGTTAGGAGAATTGGGATGGTAAATATGTTGGTAGTGAGAGAAGGACCATCTACGGAAGGTCTCTTTTTCAGTTTCACTATTACTGATGATGTTTGCTAATTGGCAAGTAGCTTGTGAATCTGATAAGCGATGTTGGTTTTGGGTTTGACTTGGATTTTCTGTCGTTATTGGGAAGTATTCTGCAGACGAATTGGGATTGGGAATCGGCAGTTGTCCATCTGACAGATTTCTTATTGGCCCTATTAGATTTTTTATTTCTTTTTCCTTCTGTGGCTCTGGTAATTGCAATTGCAAGTGAGATTTTCTTCTCAGACGTGTTTCCTCTTTAGGTGTAGGTGGATATGGAGATATGGATACAGTCGTGAATTCACTAGGAAGCGTTTCAGAACGCAGAGGCTCAATTATGCAAAATGCGTAGTCATTATGCACAATTGAAATTTTTCTTGCGCGATTGTTTTTAGGACTCATTTTCCCCAATTGTGAAATTAAACGCAAAACTGATTGAGAAATCCTTAAATGTAGATAATAATTCTTTAAGATTAATGTTCTTGAAGAAAATAGTTTTTTGTATTTATTTTGACCTTATTTATACACAAGGTGAATTTTAAATTCGAGATCTATGACTGTCAGGAAGGAAGAGTCAATCACAACTTATTTATACTTTAGTCCGTGATGCGACGATTATTTTTAACTGACTCAATTATGATAATGAGAAAAAATACCTACCCATGCCGTATTTGTAGTTATTCTTGTTAGTATATGTATATAGGAAGACACAAATAACTTTAATGTTAGTGAGCCAAATTGGCTAAATGTACTAATCATCGATAGCCAAATCCTACGATTTCCATTTATCTACTCTATATATAACTTTACTATGCACATATACGATATTTTGTTTAGCTATCGATTAATTATTGCCATATTACCATCTGCCAAGTTAAATACCTATTGTACATGTCAAACTACCAACAATTATGTTCAGCATGTGGCTTTCGTACATCTTAAATATCCTCACGACCTTTCATTTGGTTTTCCGTCTTATTGCAAGTGTACATCAATAGCAGTAGGACAATATTTTTATATGTCCTGGATAATATAAAGAATAAAGTATACTGAAGCAAAGCAACTATTTATAATCAGGTTTGTCAGATTTTTAATTTAGTTACCTAATTACCTAGCACTAAAATTTTGTCCACGAATTGGGAAAAGAATTTGGCTAGAAAATCAATATTATTATATTATTTCTGATGGAGCACGTTTAATCTTTAATCAATTTGTATAAGAAAACAGTTAGTAATTGAAATTATTTTTGTTTTTGATTCCAATCTCATTTATTCTATATTTTCTTAAATTAGCACTACAGTAGTAATACCATTAGATTGAATTGATTACCGCAACTCAAATTATAACTTATTTTCCCTATGGAATTTTTAAAAATAATTATCATCAACACAGTACTTTTCCCAAAGTTCAACAACTTATAATTATCGTCTGTATACAAATAGCGATACTAAATTGAGCATAACAAAATCTGACAAACCTGATTAGTAATAGGTATTTAATTTTTAGGAACACATGTATAACTAATGGATATTGCATCAAAATGTGACGTAAAATGGGCCGCTATAAGATTGCATTGATTGAAAGGAAATGGATGAGATAGTACCTAATATAATAGCTAAAAGTACATACTAAAGTAAATAAGTTCCGTAATGAATAAAGTCCACAGCATCAATGGCCGATAACAAAGGATGGAAAATTTTAATAGCACCTATCAAAGTACAAGACACCAGATGTTCCTGTCCTGGCCACGATTGATAAATTGGACATCATCTCTTTACAAAGTATAAAGATGAAGGAATTATCAGTTAGATTAAACAGAACCGAACTGGCTTGGTGTGCTTTATTTACCATTACCATACATATTAACTTTAGATTTCCTATTCTAGACTATCCATGTACATATTATCATTTGAAAAATATTTACCACTTACCTGAAGTTATAAATAGACAGATTATTGTAATTGCCTATCAAAACATAACCAAGGCATCTGTTGCATAACATTATATATCTAAAAATAACTTATTTTCTTTACTAATTCGTATTTTAATGATACGATTCTACGTTCTACAGCCAATGGTGCAAAAGGTCACTTTGGTTCTGATTTTTTATTCTAATTTGGGTCGATTATATTTCGCAAGCATTTTAATGTCATCTGTTTACCTTAGTAGGTTTTGAAATTGAAATCTATTTATCGGTCAATTTAATTACATTGTGTTGTTCCGGCTGGAGATTAGGAAAGTTAATTATAGCTAATAATAAATAATACACAATTAGGGGTTCGTATTCATTTATCACGCTAATAGTCCTAGATTTTAAATCTAATCTTCTTGTACCTTGGACCACAGTCCGCAAATTAATTTGCATTATCTGTAGTTATGCTTATGATTTATGAAATACGAACTTAGCCAATATAAATTAAACTGTCACCTGGTCAAGACACATTATATTCTAACGAAGATAAGCTTTAAGCTACTTTTAGCACTTAAGTATGATACATTATGTCTCCTACCCAGATTAGTCTTCTATTTAGTAAACTGTACTGGAATTGAGAAAGCTGTAGCTTTGCCCAATGCCAAATATTGCAAGTAAAGGTTGTAATTTCTTGTCTCGATTTCTTGTAATGAGTTTATGAATAAATTAGTTTATTTTTGCCTTGTATGAGCAATAACTTAAGGATTATAATGTAAACTGATTTGTTGTATCGTATTCGTATCACAGACAGTACACATACATATGTAAAATAGAAAGGAGAAGTGAGAAAGTTAAATTAAAGCTTGTGTGATATATGGTCACATTTTCCTCAGGGCAATTGTATTTTTGAGTAACTTTCTATGTATATAAATGAGAATTTGTGCTTCTTGAATTTTTGTAGCACAATTATTGTTACTGCATGAACGTGAACTCTTTGTGCATAAAATAAATGTCTGCTAATCCAATCCACTTAATACTTTTGTGCTATAATGCTAACATTTAGTGTTAGTAGTGTCTCTATTGAATATAATATAAGCTAGCAGCTTGAAAAGTAGTTTATAGAAATATCATGGCTCAGCTTCTTCTGGCCTCGGTTTCCCTCTCACAAACATATCACATCACCTTTTAACAAAATCACGACGACATAACCCATAGCACATCATTCATTCATGTCATCCAGATGAAAGTTCATATGTCACATCAAACAAGATTAATATCCCAGAATTTTCATTCTGTAGCAAAACAACATAAGACACCAGAATAATGATATCACGAATCTATGCTAACTATGTTAATTCTCTAGGTAATAGTAAATAATTACCTTTTATGCCCTTTTAGGTTCACATCACAGTGCGTACCAATAGTACACACGTAGTAGTATAGTAATTATATTTAATGATGGCGAGACACATTCGGATCTTATATGTAATGTAGTAAGTAAGTATATTCCTTGTGTAATGAGCATTAACTATTCAATTAATTCAAACTTCTTGTTATGTACATGCATATTTTACTTTTACAGTAATAAAGCTTGATTCTTGATGCTAATATTTTATACGCCCACCTAAACTACATTAAACATTACACACACTACAAACAAAAACATTTAAATTAATATGGTAAATCCTTTGTGATTTATAAGTAAATGTATTTAACTATGTGAATATTTAGTTTTCTAATGTTCTACTCGTAATTTTACAATTGTAAGGTAGGAATTCATTTATGGAGTAAATTAAATCTATGCCTGCAGGATTAATAGTGCAACGTATATAGGTAGTGCATTTGTTTTCCCACTTTAAATAGAGTATAAGTACATATGTATTATTCATATAACCTCCTCGTTCACTAATGTTAATAAGATCATTTTCTACAAGCTTACTATTCTTTTATTGAAAATAACATTTAATTTAAGTATAGAAACAGAATGAGTATATAGTACTATATTGCGTACTTGTATCCAAATATATGTAATTGGCACAAATCGTTTAAGACGCCTAATTGGTATTAGGATGCAATTTACTATTTTATTTGCAAAGGTGAATAGCAATTAGCAATGCATTTGTGTTTTATATTTATAAGTAGGCAATACATGAATAGTAATGATCTTGTGCACTTAAGTGCATCTTTTTATTTAAATTGGAATGCAGAATCAAATGAATTG
>JAQFYC010003813.1:0-19383 GCA_034694165.1 Tomocerus mixtus
ATTTGGTAACCAAAGATACACTGGGTCTGGGTTGAGTCCGCGACGTGACGTCACTAGCTCCACCCCTACAATATTTGATGGCAAATGCATGGGTTTCCGTGTGACCTCCTAGTATAAGTATACAATACTCTACTATCCTTGTGCCAAACACAGAATTCTTCTAAATGTTAAAAAAGGGTTACGTTGATACGCGCCAAATCTTTCTTTCAAAAATGTAATTTGGTGGCTAGAATATTGTGTTCTGTGATATTCGTGTACATCGTGTACATCTTTACTTTGCATTTGCATTGCCAATCTGCTTTCCCTCTTGTATTTTACTCACTATCACTATCATATCATATACCACAACAAAATTATTTCTGTTCAGAGCACAAGTTTGTTGTTTTTGTTGTGTTATTATTAGACAGGGACACGTTAAATGGTGCTAGACAATTTCAATCATTAATTACTCTAATTATCCCCAGGACACAAAACGCAACCCAGAGTTCTGAAGATTAGTAAAGATGTTATTACGGAAATAAGACAAGACAAGTCTGTAGTGCCAGTTGCTGTATTTAAAGTTCACGTTTTTGCAGTAAAGTTATCTACACAGCACACAGTCAGAAAGCAGACATCAGAGACCGACTGCTGACTACTGTGACTGGTCACGAAAAATAACTTTTGTGTTTTTTATTATAGTGTTTATTTATTAAAATAAGCCTAAAAGATATTTTATTTTGACATTTGTTGAATTAGTTTATTTGTTGCTGTTTAGTCATTAGTCAGTTTGTTGTTTGTTTGTAGAATAGAAATATATACTTAAGGATATGAAATATGAATTAATCAGAGGGTAGAAAAAATTAATCGGTCAGTAGATTGATTCCGTATGTAGAAAGTGTAAACCTGTCATTACGAAACAAATTACGGTGTCAGTAGACAGTAGAGAATTTCCGTCAGTTGTCAGTAAGTTGTAAGTTGATTGACGACTCCAGAAGGAAGACTGAACTGGATACTGACTGAAGGTTGTTGCTAATATAAATATCATCTGATGTTCTAATAATCCATTCTAGTACAGATTATATTTGACATGTTCTTACTGATAAATATCGACTTCTGTTGTCACTGTTGTCTGTATAATATTGTACATGACATATATTAACGAAAGAATTACATTGTACATCGACAACGTTTATTTTCATACATTAATATTTTTATTTTGCTTTCCTTTTAGTGATAACTACATTGGGACAACAACATAGTTACTGCGGTTATTCACTAACGAAGTAAACTGGCAAAATATAATACTTGCTGTTGACTGCTTATGTTTTGGTGAAAAATACTCAATATTGGGTAATCTCCAAAATCAAACCACAAATGGAACATACAGGATTTAAGCTTGACCGTCTGCATCACCCCCAAACAGCAATTTCATGTTACTCAAGGAAGACAGTAAGGCCCAATACAAATGCAATAAATACTTATTTCGTATTTGCTTTTTTACTTTGGCACATGATTTCCATTTAACAGTAGGCAATTATATTTAATGTGACGTTGCTCCGTTGCTGCATTCTCATTATTACGTTTACCATTGTATTACTGGGTTTTGAATGTATTAAAAATAATTTAATAATATGATTTGTTTACTGTTTACCGCAGTGCGTTCTTGGAAGGGATCTTCTGCGTACAGCTGGTGTTTATGAAGACAGGGGAAACAATTTTTTAAATTGTAAAAGTTCAAATGTGTCAAGAAGGCATGCAACAATAACCTACGCTGACGATGGCGTCTGGAAACTTATGGACACGAGGGTAAGCATCCACAATCGAGGATTTTGTGTATTGTGTAATATAGTTATTAAACGTATTTGTCAATGTCATATAAATATTTAACGTAGCTATACATGAAGTACACAGTGTTGGTAATATAAAAGGTATTAAAATTCCCTAGAGCTCAAATGGAACTTTTTTAAACAACAAACGACTGGCGGAAGGACAGCAAAGAGAATTGAGGGATGGAGATATCATTGGACTGGGCATATCTGGAACTGGTCCGTACCCAGAAGGGGTCGATCCTAAATCCCCAGAATGCTATTTATTCAAATACATTGAAGTAAGTACTTAACAATTATATGTGTAAGTTAATGGAATAACAAGGAAGGGAATAATAATTGCAATAATTCAAAATATAGTACACTTTACAACTAAATCCTATAGCGGTCCTACAAAATTAGTTAGTAGTTCTAATGTCTCCATTTAATAAAATACAAATTCATAACATTTAGCCCAGTACGCTTAGGTAGTGCACAGTATTTGGCATTTCAATGTTTGCAAATATTAACGCAAATGTTAAACAATATATGTATTGTTTTTAAATGAATATTTCAGATTGACGACGCTAATAGATTAGTTGATCTCACTGTTAATGATGACGCAGAAACAGTAATAGGCCCAACTTCTTCTCGAAGCCGCAATAACCCTCCAAATGTCCAACGCCCCTTGCCACAGCTTTTTGCCTCAACTTCAGCAAAAGTTTCAGCCTCACAGAGACTGACACAAGAAACACCTACTAATAAGCGACTGAAAAAACGAGTCTGTGTAAATGATGAAGTGTCAAGTGATGATGATTCCAGTGACGGACTTCCGGATGAAAATAAAAAAAGTGGACTGGTTAGCTTAATGGTCAGTAAAATGCTCGGTAAAGTAAGCGGTCCACCTGTAAGGAAGAAAAAACCAAAATTAACACCCAAATCCAGGACTGGAGAAGTAGGGATGGAAGAAAAGCGGCCCATTAGTCCAAAGAAAAAATCGGTGAGTAAGTCTAAGGAAAACAGTACAGTCCTTCCTACTTGCTCCGCAACATCCAAAACACCATCTGGTAAAATATGCAACGTACAAGTGAATAATCTTTTCCAGATAAAGGAGGAAAGACTGAATTTGGCCCCAGTGATTTATGAGCCAAACAAAACAGTGGAAATTCCTCAAGCAAAAGGTTAGTGTCACACATGACATGGGCAGTATATATGGGATAGTTAGGGATAATAATACTTTTGTGCATCTAATGCGTTCACTTAAGAATTTCGTAGTATATAATCAATTTTCAAGCAATAAGTTGAAAAAGGGCTTTCAGTAATTTAACTGTTTGTTTTGTTAGATTTCTCTCATTCTGACGACGATAGACGACCGAGCACTTCTAAGCATCACGCCAAAGACAATGATTCCGACGCATTCGTTATATTTATAGCATCGTCAGATGAGGATGATGAAGATACAAACATAAAATCTGCCAAAAATGTTAACGAAAGTGATAAAGAGCCCGTTGAGGAACATAACGAGGATAGTGATCCCCAATTGGATGTCAACGGCCATGAAAATGAATGCGTCGTAGATAATAGCAGTGTGGAACTAGTAGGTGCTAATGAAGAAAATAGTGATGATGATAGTGATTGCGTGGTACTTAGTGCCGTAAATTCTGTCGATGAGGTAGCAGGGCCGTCATCTAGAATTACTCGAAGCAACGATTCTCCAGGACCTAGAGCCTCTTCCAGAAAAAGTCCTCCCATTAATCCAACAATTGCAAAAGCAGATGATAGTGTTCCGCACGTCAAAATCACTATCAAAAAGAAAGCAGGGCATTCCGACGAATATACAAGTAGTTATTCAAAAATTACAAATACAAAGAGCACTATTAATCAATCAGATGCTGGAAATCAGCCAAAGGCTTCCAAGAATGTGAACATTAGAAAAGATTCTCACCGGAGACATAGCAAAAGCCAAGTGGGACCATTTTTATATGAAGATACAATATATAAGGTTAGCTATCGATAAACTACTAATAATACAGTACCTATTGAGGAATATATCATGTTGGTACATTCATCGAAGTCTCACAAAATATACTTTTTTGGTTTTATTTATCAGGATATTTGTAAATGGCCCGTTTTATGGTTAGAGGTAAGTGAAAGTTTCATATTATTTTATTTAACTTTGTTAAGCATGCGTAACTAATTGTAAGTATTTTTTCAAATAACAGCAGCAAAGAAAGTATGTTGCGCCCCCAGATCTTGGGAAAAACGATTTTTACCGTCCAGCCCTGAAAGTGGAACCTGTTATGAGCCATTACCAAAATTACGAAGCATACCAAAGAGTGTTTTATCCACTACTGTTACATGAAATATGGACTACTATCTTTAACGATATGCTGAATTATGAAGCGATGTAAATATGCTACTCGCTTACTAAAAGTATTTTGCACTGGTACATCGCATAAATAGTTTATTTATATTTATATTATATTTGTTTTCAGTTCAGGCTACGAAGCTAGTGTTGCTGTTGATGATTGTGAGGTTTTGGAAAACTGTCCCTTGATCCCATTAAAAGATCCATGTCAGCCAAGCCACGATGGATGGGCCAATATGCGGTGCCACAGTAAATATCTTTGAATTCTTTCTAAACCATTAAATATAATTAAAATATTTAGAAATTTTGATATTATTTACTATTTATTTATTTAATACTATTTGTAACTGATGTTTTTTTATTTATTTTTTAGCTTTTGCAAACGATCGAAAAGATATCCTAACTCATCTCGGCCTATGCCTGTTCGATTATTCTTTGAGGATGGCAGACGGTAGTTATGAAGAACGAACGACGTTTGCCTTTATACAAGATGATTCAGAAAGTTTTGCGGAGATCGATAGTAATAAGCTTTGCATGTTGTCACACAAACTTAATAAATAATTAATAAGAGTTGAAGTCGGTTGATATAAGTAATTAATAGTTGGGAACATAATAAATGGGTTTTCGAAAATTAATTTGATAATATTTCTCTAATAAGCCTGTATGAAGCTTTTTAGCGTTATTTGTTTGTGTTACAAAAGTTTCTGGAGTTTGTGTCCTATATTATGAATGTTTGATTGGTGAGCATTTCCTATGTTATTTTTTAGATAAGGAATACAAGTTAAAGTATTCCTTTAACGTAATTTTTCACATCAAAAGCGGAGAACACGATGTTAGCCATAATAAGATGTGCAAAATGCGAAGATTATCCAGTATTGCTGCGAAGATAAGGAATTATAACTCTTTCCTCACTTTGCCAAAAGCATCGTTGAGTGACATCATTCTAAATCCTACGAGAGTGGACAATATTTGGAAGCACAACCCGAGGGCTTCTTATCCCAAGTTGATGCCACACTGTAAATCTGTATGTACCCTACCTGTTTATGTTTAATATTAATTCAATCGAAAATACAATATTTATAATTCATTAATTTATTATTTCCAGTTGGCTCCTAGACAGCAGTCTATCGTTGAATATGTCACTCGCAGAATAATGGAAAATAAGGGGGAACCAGATGTACTGTTAATTCAAGGACAACCAGGTAATTATTATTATTTATTGTTGTTAATTATTATTTAATTTGTTTTTATTTGAGTAAGCATAGTCTGCATATTTTAAATTAAATTTTTCTATATTTTCAGGAACTGGTAAAACGAAAACAGTTGCTGCCATTGCAATGCAGCTTGTGACCTCGCGAGAGTTCAAAAGCGAAGATCCAAGTATTCTTGTGTGTGCTCCATCAAATCGAGCTTTGGATGAAATTGTTTTACATTTGCATGAAATACTCAAAGGCATTAAAGAAGTACATCGCCCAGTAATGGTTAGAATTAGTGGAAGGGACGGCGTCTCTGAAATCTCAAGACAATACACTCCAGAGTGCCTGGCCAAAAATCAAATTTTCAAACATGCTCCGCTGGATCCCAGGATTAAAAAGGTAAACTCCCAAATGCTTAAAGCTTCTAAAAATAAAGTAAAAATTGTTTTCTTTAATTACAGCCAGCTGATCAAGATGCAATATTGCGAGTGACCAACGATGTAATAAAGTCAGCCAGAATTGTTTGTTGCACATTGAAATTGTCCTCTAGTTCCTCTAGCAAATTAAGGAAACATTTCCAAGTGATCGACTCTGAACAAGGGTGGGGATTAAATTGACTACTTAAATTTCATCCTAACATGCGAATTGACTTAATATTTAAGTTTCTGTACTTTTTTGTATTTTAGCTCACTACCAAAGTTTTCCTGTTGCATTATAGATGAGGCAGTTCAAGCCACAGAAATTGAGTCGCTAGCCCCTCTGGTCTTCAACTTCAATAAACTAATTATGGTCGGCGATCCGCATTTGTTGGATGCCAAAGTTGTTTCACCGGTAGGTATTTTTCCATTCGTAATTAACGCAGTTGACAAAATTTTAATCTTGTAAATAAATAACATTTTAAGTGACACTGAATAATTACGCTATTTAACTTACAATTATCATTCACTAACTTGCCACTTGAATACAGCTGGCGAAGAAAGTGAATTATAATTAGTCGTAGTTTTTCAGTTTAACGATTTCATATATTATGGTTTATCTAGTGCTAAGTATCTAATGTTTATTTTGTTGATGCAATTTTATTTTTATTAAATTACTATTACTTAATTGCAGACAGCGAAGAACAACAAGTATGGCCAGTCTCTGTTCCGCAGACTGCATGACTATTACAGTCAGAAGCCGTCTTCTGTTTTGACTGTAGAAGCTCAGTACAGAATGCGTGAACAAATATTTAAATGGCCCAATGCGTATTTCTACGGTGGATCGTTGCCACCTAAAATCGTGCGAAAAAGTCCAATCCATTGTCCCATTCCACCATATATTTTTTTGAATTACACATATGAAGAATCGGGAAACAATGGGTTATTATAATTATTTCACACACATAGTTAAAAGCTATTTACAAATGCCACATCCATTCTTATTTTTTCTCTTTTCCTATTTATATTTAGTGATCTAAACAACCAGAACGAAGTCCGTCTGATTACCGAATTGTTGGAATCGATTTGGTCTGAGCTGAATTTTCTCAAAAACCAATACTCAATTGGTGTGATATTACCCAACCCAAAATTTAAAACAGAGTTGAGAGATCAGATTAAACAGTAAGTGAGCTATATTTCAATGTGCACTGTGTCCAAAGATTTTTGTTCGGTGAAAATTTAAAGCTTTTTATAATTGTTTAGGAAAGGGGCCCATTTAAAGAATGTTGAAGTTGATGTTTTGGACAATTTCCAAGGACGCGAAAAGGATATTATTGTGCTGGCATGTATTCCATCTAATTCGATCAAATTTATCCACGGAAATAAACTTAATATGGCACTAACTAGAGCAAAATATTCACAGTGGATTATTGGAAGCGACAAACTTTTAAAAAAGGTACGATGCTGAAATTAAATTATATTCAAGGCTTGTTATTTTAATTACTTACAATAATTCTTTTCATTGCATATCAAAGAGAATGATTATTTGTACACCAAGGTATTTGATTAATTTGATATTATGTAACTAATCATATTTTAGGATTCCAGTTGGAAAAGTCTAATTGAAGATGCAGAAAGTCGTAAAGTTTCCTATAAAGTATTAGCAGACAAAATTAAAGATCAGGCATATCTTCAAAGCCGACTTCGCTCAATTTTTGAATCTGGAAATTCTGGAATCCCTTAGGAGGAGAGCCCAATGGGTAATCGTAGTGGTGCAAAGAGACACTGTTGGGCTCTTACAACAAAGACTGACAAATATTTGCTGTTAATATTTCCATTACCAATGAATTCCTTGTGGTACACAAAGAATGCATGTTCAATGTGTAGCACTATAGAGCCATTAATAAAATTTGAATATTTTTTATTTGTTTACATAAGCAATTCTGTTGTAATATGTAGTCCATATACACGTGTCGTTAGTTGGTGCACCTTATAATTGATATTCTTCTCATCTCAGAATTATGCATACATTGTGCTATTACAATACATTTTAACTTTTCACTTTATTATATTTATCGACAGACACCTACATAACATCAATTTGCGAACAACAACAATTAAGTTAATAATTAATTAAATACTAGAAACAATCATTACGGTATGTATCTTTCATGCATTCGTATTCCTGCTTGGTGTCTCTACGTTTACGATAACTTTCCTTCCTCCGCTCTGGACGTAGCAAATCCCAAGGATAGTCGGACTCTAGTCGACTGAAAGTGCTACAATGATTTATATACATCATATGAGCGTACGTACTTCCAAGGGCATTTGAATAAGGGTCACGCTCTGTCATCAGTGAAAAGTTCCCTCGGAACCAAATATCATTGATGCCATTTGTGAACAGGGGCATCATAACAGTTGTGAAACGGTGGTGGTCGCTATGAATGAAGAACGGGTAGCAAGCTGAATGTGCATGAGTGAACACGTGCCAGGCTGTGTCAATCAAGGGGTCGTAGCTTATGGAAGATACATTTGGAGCAACCTGTAACTCTTCTGCGGAATTACAAGGTAATAGAAAATAGTAAAAGTAATGTAGTTGCTAAATCATTACAATGAAACTAATAATTTCAAAATCAACAAAAATATTGGAAAATATATTCTTTTCGTATACAAGCTTTAAAAATAAAACAATGAATCAGGTTCATACATAATAAGATAATAATGTGCATAATGCATTAAAATAAAATATCAATTGCATACAGTCGAAAAGAACCCAAGACTTTGAAACTCTTGAAAATAAATTATTATAAGCACTTCAATTAGTTTTGAATCCTATAGTAAGTTTTTTGCAAAACAAAAATAAATAGAAATTGTTTCACAGTCAAAATTTTAAGCACCATTATTATAAATTGATAATACATAAGTAATTAGAAAAGGTATCGTTAATCTCACCTTGATATAGCATATCGTTTTTATAACGGTAAGTACCTACGTCCTATAATATAAACAAACAGCTTGAAATTTTAAATGCCATAGGTTACTTTTCTTGTAATAGTTAAAACTAAAACCAGCAAAACACATAATAAATGACTTACGGTTTTACATGTAAGTGTTCCGTTTTCGTCTAACTGCTTCTTTTTGCGATCAAGAAATGGGTAGGATTCTGTAACGTTCTCAATGCATTGTGTCAGGGCTTTGATAAGTCTTTGCTCAGTTGGATAGTCCAGCATTACTTCTTCGAATTTGTAGGCGTTGTGTAATGTGTTAAGAAACACCGACACTGATATGTCGTAAAACGTATCCTTGATATAATGATCTGGACAAGCTTTCTGCAACAGTATTTTACTTAAAACCAAAAGTCTGAAGGACAATGCAGAATACTTTGTTTCCTTATCTTCCCTTAGTCCAGATATTTTTTCTGCTGTACGTAGCATGTAATTCCAAATTTCACTTCTGACGGACGCTGAACTGTTTTTAGGCCAAGCAGGGACAGGGGCTCCCTCCGTGTCATTACTGTTGGGACTCTCTACGGTGTAATTCTTCATCAGCAGAGAACCAGGTAGGAAGAATCGGCCACGTTGTCCTCCATTGTCCACTGACCGTTCCTGGCGATGTTTAGAATTTGATAATGTCGGTCCTCTTTTAAAAATTAATGGAGAGTAGGGACATTTTCCAGGCTCTGTGAAAAGGGGCGTTTTTCAATATTTTATTATTTAAGGCTTAAATTATTAGGTGGATATTATGTAATATGGAAATCAAAAATTCAAAAGATACGTATTAGACAAAAACAGTTGAAATGTAATTTATAATTAAAATATTAAAAATATATTTCCTGGGCACCAATAGACGTTAAAGAATTGAACTTATTTGCCTTATTTATATTAAGCAGAAAATGAAACCTGCTTTTTTACAAAATCTATGCAAAAGAAATTGTTCTCGTGTACCAAGAATGTATTTTTGTGTGTAGAATGCCAGTTTTATACGACGAAATCATAATATATGTCTATCTCACCTGCGTGAAATGGTAAGCATTTTGCTGGTTTTATGTTTCCAGCAGAGGAATCCAAGCAAGATTCAGCAATTTCAACTATATTTGATTTCTGCTCTGAAATGTCGAAGCCACAAAAAAAGTTTTCGGAATTCGGAGCCTCTGGTTGCAAACATTCAAAAGCGGAAGGTGTTTTCACGCTCCAAGAACCCATTCCAGTCGTAATGAAAGACAAATCTTCACCATAACGAGATGATTTTTTTGTGTTTCTCAATCCCTCATCTCCTTGCAATTGAATTCGTTCATTGAGTACAGACATATCTTGGCTAAATATCACAATAGTACTGTTTTGGGAATAGCTAGCTGAAGGAGAAGAGAGTAAAGCCACTTTAGAAACCTAAAAGTTCAATACAATAATTTTTAATATATCATTCTCCCATAATGTTATTTATATTAGTATTACATACATACATGTCGATGTTTTTGATATCTCGTACGATTATGCATAGTCTCAAGGTACCTACTAATTGGGATTGGAGAATTTTTTGGAGAGTTTTAGCAAATAACATTATTTTCGAAAGATTTAAAAGAAAGATTAGTCTATTAATATTCCAAAATTATTTGTTCAATATAAAAAGTTTTTGGTTTGTAGATACATGAAGGCCAGTGGAAAGTTTATAGGCATGAGAAAATGCATATATGCGAGTGGCTGAAGACTAAGGCTAGTTATGACAAGGTATGCCCAATGTCCAATTGTAAAAAGACGTTAGCATACTTTATTTTTTAATTCAAAGCAGTAGTTATCCACTCCAGCTACAACCAAAGTGGGTCGCTGACATCTATCTTCGAAAAATGCCCACCTGTCAACACAAGAATCAAAATTTAAATAGTAATCTACATTTTCACATGTATTCTATCAAAAGAATCTATCATATTATTCATATCAATAGATGTTATAAATCTAGGTAAGTAAAATGATGCTGATTTATCAGCTAAAAATACAGATACGTATAATTAGTGCTTCATTCTGAGTAATACATACGTAAATCAGTAGTAAACGCCCCCGGAGCTTAAGCGGGGGATTCGTGTTCATAAATAGTGGGGTATGTACATAATATTATATAATATGTATCAAATATCAAAATATCAAAGTATCAAAGTATGGGAAATAATAATTTTTCCAAGCGACTACCAGGAAATGTGGTAAATGAAAATAAACATCTGTTGTCAGCTACATAATACATGATAAAAATACTTATTATTTATTAGCATGGATTTTGAATTATGGTTACTGTAAGATATATAAATTAATATTTTTAAAATTGAATATGGAAGCGACAATAATTAATGCGAACATTGCGTAAATGAGGTAGCATGTCAAACTTACACTCCGGTTATGCATGCACAGCTAAACGTGGTATCTGTAATATTGTAGGCTCCAAATGGACAATCTTCGCCGTTGATTTCAATTATTTCCTCCCCAGGGCTACTTGGGAACAAAATTAGCTTCGCTGGATGAGCCCAACAGGTGTTACTATTATAATACCAAAGTAAAACTATTGGAAATATGTATCTTATACTATAGGGAAGTGCAAATGCATTTTGGATTTGTAATCCCATTTTACTAAAAACCGTTTCTTAAATCTACAAGTAAGAGTATAATTAAGTATATGTTATAATTTTATATATTAATGCAGTCTATAGAAATAAGAATTATTTATTAAGTTGCAGTTTGGAAATAGAAATTAAGAGTAGTACATTTATTTGGAACGATAAAAAACAAACTTGCAAAGGAAAGTGAAAGCTGTATATTTAGGTACATGCAAGTTTCTTTTTCATTCATAATTACAGCTAACACTAAAACAAAAGAATGCCACATATAACACAATGTATTTGTAGTATTATACATTCACTAACCTAATTTCATAACACAATATATTTAATGCAGGCTAATTATGTATGTGTCAGCGTTAAAATTGTGCAACTGTCAAGTTGTTGTTGGAAAAACAATTTACAAACTTTCGAATAATATTTTTTAGCAAATATGTATATTATGCACATATTATGCAAACTCTATCTACTATATATGCAAAAAAGTGAAAGCGCACTAGTAATAATGTTTTTTAATCATAAAAATATCAACAAATACTGCAAAGACAAAGATAATGTATGTAAATTGCGGAGACTTAATGCGGGATGATTCTATTAACGCTACAACATATTTGAATTAGGTTGTGCAATATAAAAATTTCAACTGACATCAAAAACTCCAAGATAGAGTGACAAGAATTAATCGTGACGAATGTAAATCCTATGTGACAAATGCCTCTTGAAGTTGTGCATTCACATAATGTCTATATAAAGATTAACCTTAATTAAATAATAGGAATTATCGTTTTAGCATTTAGCTAAATCCTTTTCTCTGGCCGCTTTAAATCCCACGGATATTTGCTCTCTAGACGGCCCATTGCACTGCAATAGGAAGAATACCTAACACCGTCTGGAAGAAATCCAATTGCAAATCCATAAATATCAACAGTCGTTTCGTCGTCATCCAATGCATGCGGCCATCTGGAATATATACAGATACGATGTTAATTATTTATATTAGCAGGGGAAGTATTTTTTCAAAGGCAGGCAAGATTAGATTCAAATGAAAAATATTTAGGTTTCTGACCTGAACCACTGATCATGAATGTCATTAGTAAAGAGGCTCATAATAATACTAGTGAAGGTATGATGATCATTGTACGTTGGGAAGTAGTCGTAGCAAGCGGAATGGGCGTGAATGAAAGCTTGCCATGCTGTATCAATGACGGGTTCGAAATCAAATCCTGTGGAGTTATAAAAAATCTCTAATGTGTTGTATGTGTCATATTTAACGAAATAACCGGGCGTTGAGACTTTCTATTAGAATTTAAAAAAAAATCAATTCTTAGCATATAAATATCAAATAGGCAATAAAAAATAATATTTTTGTAAATTAAATAATTCTTACTTCACATAGTTTATCCGTTTCGTTGAAAGTATTGTTTATCGCATCCGTTCGTAGGAAGGGATAAGGGCCCCCGACAGTGAAATTATTTAAACATTTATTCAACGCTTCTGTGATTCGTCTTTCGGTAGGGAAATCTGCAAATGTTTCTTGAAATTTGTAAACTTTACTCTGCAAACTTATAAATGTGCCGACCATGACGTCGTAGAAATCATCTCCTGCATAGTAATTAGGGCAGGATGCTTTGGATATTTTTTTGCACAGATCCAAAAGACGGAATGCTGTTAAACCGTATTTCTGCGTTCTGTTCTCTCGAAGTCCCAAAATTTTTTCAGAACCTTGGATAAGAAAATTGAAGAGTTCTCCCTTTATCAGAGGTGACGTGGTGTTATGGGAAATGTTGCCCCCCAAAACATAATCTTGGTGGTATACCTGAGTGGTATTGAGCTCCGTATAATTTTTCATCTTCGTTGAAGCAGCAATCATAATTCTTCCCTGTTGCCCAGGTGTTGAACGCTTAAAATAATTTTTCCCTGGTTTTTGGACAGATTCTTCCATTGCGGGACATGAACCGCTGCCTTTAAGTAAAAACATCAATTAAATAGATTATTTATGGTTGTTTAGCAAAACAAGACTAATACAGTACATTTTCTAGAAAAGCAATTTCTCTTTAAAATTAGGTGCCAACATTAAATTACAAAAATATCATCATGTATTTCATTAAACAGCAAAAATAGTAATTTTTCATGTATTTTGCGGCTGCATTTCCATTTACCTCAATTTATTTAATTATTTTTTGTTTATATGCGCCATAATTTATGTTATTTGTACAAATTTTTTTATATTTCAATATTTTCAATATATTTGTTGAGAACTGGAAACATTTTAACGATAATTTAGGCAATAAAGCTGGTTACCTTTAAAATAGGATTTACACACTGCAGGAGTCACCATTTTTGCGTCTTTCTCACAATAAGGTGTAACACGGGCAATTCTTTCAGTTGGATTTTCCGCTTTTTCAGACAATACTGTGTTATTGAATATACAGTAGTAAAATGGAGATTCTCCTGTTTTATTTGGTGCTAAGCAAAGGGGAGAAGATCCAGTAAAGGTGTAAGGCATATCACCCACTGTGACAATTGAAACCGAATTCATGTCTGTAGTTATTTCCGTTGGAGCATCCGTATTAGGAGAGAATTTTTTATATATTAGTTTTGAACTCAATTCTGACATTTCTCTATTGAAAATGGAAATAGTGTTTGCATTGCTTTCGCCTGAAGGAGCTGATAGCAGAGTAACCATATAAATCTGGAACACAAAATAATGAGACACTATGAAATATGAAAATATACTTAAAACACGCAATAAATTTGTCAGTGCATAGATTACTTAAAAGAAGGAATTTTATACTTCTTCGCTTTTTCAATACCTTGTCGTTTATTGGCACACAATAGTCTTGTTCGCCTCCAATAACCAAAAGTGGTGCCGTGTTATCGTTTTCGTAAAATGCCCATCTGAGATAATAACAAAATAAAATTTAGACACAAAGAATATCATTTTGCAAGAAAATTTAAAAAGCAGAAGACCGGGTTAAAAAAGAAATAATTGACAATAATGATAATATTATAAAATACATGCTGATGTTGAAGTAACGTTCGGAAAGATGAAATTGAATTTTTAAAACATTTTGTCAAAGGTAATTTATTAGCCAGCAATTTTTATAAAATTAGGCAAATATTAATAAATTTCTTACAATCCAGTTATGCAGGCGCACGAAAAATCGACTAGTTCAGTTATAAATGTGACGCCTACTTCCCCAGATAGTATAATTGGATTATCTGGTGCTCCGCGTTGATATAATGTCAACTGTGCAGACAGGGAGTTGCAAAGTTTAATATTAATACAAAAAATTGTTAATAATCCAAAAATTAAACAGTGCATTTTAATAATTGCTATAAAAGGCCTAGAGAAATATGTTGAGCCAAAACGGCTAGCGTATTATTTTCTGAAAGATACTTCTCTGGAACTTTGATTGATCATGGAAGAAACACTCTAAGAAAGGGCACTTCGACCTTTTATACTACATGTGGGAGACAGAAATTTCCATAATATTGCAATACCTACTAATAGAAAGTAATATGAATCCATGAATCAGGTATTGTATTATATAATTCAAGGTGAGTTGAGGTGAAAATTATTGCAAGTTATGTTATGTAGTTTAGGTTGTAATTGAATAATGTTACGTAATTTATTCATAAAGATGGATAGTGGAAAACTTTCATTTTACAAATACATGCTGGTGAAATATTTGTTGCTGTAATAGTTATAGGTATTACTTAATATGATTAAATAATATATGTGCATGATGTTGATGTTGCGTAATTCAATTACTTTCATTAAATAATGCATCCGTGTTTGAAATTTATTAAAATTGACTTTCCTAAAGTACGAAAGTGTTTTATTATAGTAATTGAAACAAAGTTATTAGTTTAGATAAAATAGTTAAATGACTATTTTACTTAAATTAATCGTAATATTACGATAATACTAGTGTCTTTTATGTCCTTAATGCTTAACAACCCATGAAGTACTGAAACCTTCGATTGAAAGTATGATACTTTTAATTTATTTTTAATGATTCTAAAAAATTGTGAAGGGATGTAATTTTAATGCTGCAATTCATATATTTCACATTATAAGGTAAGTCGGTATCAAAACATTTATATTTATAGGTAATGCGTGTTTATATTTATTTGATTTTAGAATTTAGTTTTAATATTAAGTTAACTATTTGGTTTTCTGCACGGCCGTATAAATTCTTGTCCTCGTTCATGAATCCATTTGTTGGATACTAGAGTTTTACAAACAGTTGCTTAATTACTATTAATGTAAATGTATTAGTACTAATTCAATTAGAATGAATTAAATGTGGAATAGAAAAAGAATATTTTTACAACAACTAATTTTGAAATACTTGAGCAATAAAAAGCGAATAATTTCAATACTCAGTGGTACATAAAATTTAAATCCCCAGTAGGATCATTATTTTAGCTATTTGATATTATATCATAGAAAATGTTGTAAAACATTATTTAACTATTTAACTAAATGCATATTTATATCAAGCCTGCTACAACTACAACCTTACCCCATTTTTGACCAAGGAGTACAGGACAAGCTGCATGTAGAGTTCGAATATCTCCTTTTCCGTTTTCTAATAAATTGTGCCAGAAAATAGCAGAGCCTTTATCTGGAACAACTCTGATATTCAAAGAAGGGAACACTGTGCTCCCTCCAGAGTCAACATTGCTCATATAAAAGAGAAATGTGGCAATTCGGTTCCCTTCCTCCTCTGTCATGAAGTTTCCGAGTTGGTTAGCCTAAATAAATTACTTTCTGGTTAGAAAACCAAAGCGTTGCTAATTGCCATATGTTTAAGAGAAAAAATCATAAAATTGCAAATTATTTTCAGTGGTCATTAGAGGTTTTTTAAAAATTAGTTCCTTTGCATTTTATAAATAGAAATAATCCAAGGATTTGGGAATGGTGACTAAAAATCATTTATTTTCTTAAGAGTAGAAAGCTCACCGAAGAGAAATCATAGTGCGGAGCATAATGTCCACCAAGGCCATAGTTAGCAATTTGCAAATCCTCAGCTGTGCTCATCGAGAGCCCCGTAATTAGTTCTATCCTCTTATTTATTTTAGCTATAGCTTCATGCTCGTCCGTCAACCAAGCTGATTTGCTTACACGAACTTCCGACTTTTGATTTTCAGAATTTCCAAAACCCAAAACACGGGCTGTTTCAAACTGTAGCATAGCAAAAAATAATGTTACTTGAGTAAATAGGATTAGTACCTTCTTTGGATTTTCTCAATTATGGCACTTACGGCTGGTTGTGCTAATTTCTTAATTAATTCAATTTCTCCATCGTGAAGCACTTGATGGAATTTGCTAATTCTTGGGTCCAAGTGAAGAATTTCTTCTTTTACGGGGCCAATAAGCATGTAAGGGTTGGCTTTGTTATAAAAACAGTGCAGTTTGAAATCGTCCGAGGTTTCATTAACTACGTCCCCTCTACACAAAGCTGCGTATTTCAATTTTGCAGACGAGTAACTTTGAGGTTGACTCTAAACAAAAAAACAAAAAAACATTTTAAATAGCTTTCTGTGGCACTAAACGGAAAAATCTGTGGAACATGAATAAAATTATGATTTAAGTAGGAAGGGCTGACCTTTGTATTATTATTATCTGCATCAGTATTTATATCATCCTCGGCTTGCAGAACGACGCTGTCTATAAGATCATCGAATTTCATTCCCATTGTATTGGCCATAAAATTTTGGGCGATATTAATTATGCTTTGAAACTCTTTTGCCCAAAGCAAGTATTCTGTTATTTCTGATTCAGTCACAAGGTGTGGAAACGTCAAATTTTGGAATGTGCCTTCTGTTTTATGAGGAAAACTGCTATCGGGAATTTTACTGTCATTGTTAAGCTTCCCAAGTGCCGCATCCATCCATTCAATTGTCCGAATGTAGTTTTTCGAATAATAGTTTTGCCGTCCAATTTCAAAGCAGTCTTCAGCTATGCAACCATTTAATTAAATTTTACATTACTTTAAGTGTAGATATCTCAATTCATATTTTGCTAACAGTGTAAACTATTCTCTATTATTACTTCTCAATTATTATAAGAATTTTTCTATTAAAAATTCCGTCACTGAAACTAATACATTAAACTTATTTTAAAACTTAAACCATTTTAGCTGCACAAACTTTTAAATACACCTGCATTTAATTAAAATGTTCAGCTATTGTAATCATGGTTTTCAAAAGGGTTATTTATTTTTATTTTACTATCTTAACCTGTTAGTTGTGGTGCACAGTATTGATCTTTTAGAAATCCGGAAGAAAGCGATGATGTATCTAGAAGATAAGTGTCTTGTAATCTTGTTAATGCTAATGCAGCCCCAGTAAGGTCTTCCTCTGTAGGAAAAAGTCTCTCCTTTTTTAGAGTACCTATTTTCCCTGTTAATTCTGAAAAATGTATTAAAAAAATACTAAATCATTGTTAATCATGATGGTGGTACTACAAAACCTTTATAACAATACTTTAATGACTTTAATGAATATTCATATAATTGCAACAATAATATTAGTATACACGCATCCTTATCATTATAAAATATCGACATTTCTAAAAAAGATTGCACCAATTTACAGTTATCTAATAGTACAATAATTAATACAGCTACAGTGCAGCCATTACCTGCAATATTTGATTTGTCTTCAATTGAGAGCATTACGTTATTAAGATCTGTAGTTAAAAACTTGACAAGAACAAAAGCACTAATGGGATTCACTCCACTTTTTTCATTTAAAACAGACAGTCGTTTTGATTTGGGCGAATTAGAGAATTTTTTATTGGTTAGGCGATTTAGACTCATCCGGATTAATTTCAGTCGCAATTGCTCACTATTTAGGTATTTCTCAATTGAGTCCACTACATCTGTTTGTAATTTGTAAAGATTTTCTATTTCAACTTGTGCCGTAAATATTTCCCCTGAAACTAACGGAACATGAAGTTCTGGTATAAAAATAACATACATTATTCCAAATGCTAAAATTAAGAAATTTCTGCACAAAAATAGTTCGCAAATATTTCGCATTTTATCACACAGTTAAGCTGATATCCCAGTTACGAAAGCAATTACTTACATAAATGTCTGTAAACTTAATTTTAGTTTTTATTACTTAATTCTTAATTGATTTCGGAATTAAATTTTTTGTTAATGCCCTTTAGTGTTAATTTTTTTAGTAAATTCTTAGAGAATTATATGCAACCTAATACTCTATACAAGTACAAGAAATATAATTGCATAATTTACTACCAAAAAATAGGAATGCTTGAGGAAAGACAATTTTAGTTTCCGTCAATGTAAAGGTGTGAACTTGTAGAGTCAACAAGAATCTTCGTCCTCAAAATATACTGCCCATACTTAAACACATTTATTTTTGCCGTTGCAATTTGCAATATCGTTGGCAAGTGCATCCGAGTATCACTTACCTTTATGAATAGGTATTAGGTCCCTATTATCCTAAGAGTTAGAGTTAGACGATGGATAGTGTTACGCTTACTGATGTCCCAAGACGAATTGCAATTGTCTGTTTATTTTCTGTCGTTGAACTTTGGGGCTACGTAGATACACACACATAACATAAAAAATAACTTTACCTGAACTGAACTCATTCCGTTTCGTTTAATGGCTAGTGCTATTGCATAAGATGCACTTACACTAAGACTTCACCTACACATTTCGTATAGCTGTACTGTAAGTCAGAACGGAAGCAGAATCGACAATGAATTCGAGACATATAAATGGAAGAATCTCAAGCGGTCTGACTGCAGTGCTTTGTTGAAAATCTGTTGATCCGCTCTCATGCTTCTTTTCTTCCTTCCAAAAATTCTAATCCCAATTTGTTATCTTATTAGTAAATAGTACATATGTTACCGGCAAATCGGTAATAAGGCATTACCGGTAATGCCTAGGCAAAACCGGTAATTTCAGTTTTTGGGTCAAAACATTAATACGACAAATTTTAAATAAATATTGAATTTACCAGTTTGATTAAG
>JAQFYC010003814.1:0-19382 GCA_034694165.1 Tomocerus mixtus
GTATGATCTTGTTAAAATTAAATATCTATTACTTACCTACATAAAAATGAATTGTGCTGCCACAGTCCATATTCACCATATTATATAATTTACAATTAAAAAGAGTAAACACGTTTTCATCTCCATTGTCCTCCATTATTGTGATAACAGTCTATCTTTCAGTTCTTTTCCACTTGCTCAGTCAGATAAGCGGATTCATGAATAAGTTCCTGAGAAACGAGGTTTCCTTGATAAGAATTTGGTAGTTGTTAAAATAAAAGGATTCTTCTAGAGTCTCTTCTGCATGATTCCCAAGGATTGAACTTACACTTGACTTTTGGCTTATAATAGTATATTTATTAGCTCTTCGGCTTTGCTTTTTCATCTTCGAGCCTCATTTTCTTCCCATCACAGAATCACTTCATTTCCCATAAGCAGAAGTTCAAATAACTGTACAAGTATGTACTATCTCTCAATCTCTTTTTCATACACTTCTGAACCTTCTGAATATCCTTTATATTTACTTACGGTACACAAGGACGAAGATGAGTTTTGTTATTTTATAATGCATCAGTAATGGGGAAAAATTCTTGACATAAGAAGGTAAGCGAGAAGAAAGTTAAATCTATAGTGTTCCAAAATTGCAAGGTTCCCAAAATGGCGAAGGGAACCCAATTACGTTTCACTATCTGTAGAATAAATTCAAGGCAAAAAAGAAGTCATCATTCCATTACATAAGTATAGGATACCTAGAACCATAATGATATTCTAATAGTTAGTTACTTTACTTACCATAGAATATTTATTTGAAGTATGGGCCACCGATTCGCATCTTTCTTGCTATTGCATTGTGTGGAAGAAACGTGCGCCTGCTACACAAAGTAATTTGTTAAACAATGCCGAGTATCTTTCTATCTACATAGTTCTTGAAAACTATCTAATAGAGCGAAACAACGGAACAACTTTAATCGATATTTATTCACTATCTGTCTGAATCTCAGTTCTCCATAGTCAAGTCAATAGAGTGTGTTGTAGGGATAAAACATCTTTTATTCCTATAGGAAACCTTGTGGCGTGTCCTTTCTCTCCTCTCTACATAAATTCATGAGTTTATGACACATTAACTTCATGTTTAAAAAGTTAGCTTCCATTTACATTGTTTTCTAACGTTTCCTAGCTTTGCATTGCTTTACTATTCTACACTTTCAAATGAATCTAATGTAATGTAAGTGTTTCGGCAAGAACAAGACAATTATTTAAAGTGAAAATCGAACATGCTTTTGATTTCTAGAAAATGCAAATGTAATACTACAGAGAGATAAAACGTGTTGACAGAGGATAAGCTGTTTGTTTTATTGTTTTGTGGTTCCCCCGCCTGGTTTCCCTAGCTGAGACTAATCTCCATGTTTTCCCACGTGTCTCTTATTTCTGCGGTCATCCAAGGAGAATTTCCCTGCCCTAAAGTTTCCTTGTAACGATCGGCTACAGATGTATGTATGGTTAGTGTCGATGGGCTTGTGACATTTAAATTTGTACTACTATAACATATATTTATATAAGGTTTTCTCTCTGAGGAAAAAAGAAAGTAGATTTCGCTTAATAAAATTTACAATTTATGGGGTTCATTCAATATTTACAAAGCGGTTTGTGTTTTGTGTAGCATGAAAGATAATATGAATAAGCGAATGATCACGATGATGGAAGAAAGGCTGATTGTGCGTTTCCAAGAATTGCATAGCATGAAAGGGCAAGGATGAATGTCGTCTTCTAATCTTCTAGTCTGTGTACTGTGCGAAGTATTTACTTATACATATAACGAGTTGCATTCTATTATATTTATGTATAGCTTACCCACTATACTGTATATGCCTATTTATATCTATAGTTCTTGCGTATAAATAATTCAATACATAGAGCGATATATTATTTCATGTCTCATTTACATGCATCCAGTTCCTTAACCCTTTCAAACCAAATGCAAAATTCATCTGGAAAAGCCTTTGATTGTTTTTTCAGGTAAAAAGAAAGCCTGAAGCATCTCCGTTTATAAAAGAATAAGAATTTTCAATAGAGAATTATAAATAAGAGGAGTGAAAGTGGAAAAATGCCTCGAGGGCTCCGCTCCAAAATAGAACTTTGCATTTTGCATTCACCCGAGCTGAGAAGAATTAAGAGCACAACAAAGCAGATCATTTTATTGCACAAAGTGTCTACTTAAACCTCTTGTTCCATTTTCAAGAATGGAATCCTAAATGAGCATTAACTCCACGTTAGGCGTTGGAAAACTAAAACTCGACGTTTACCAACTAATAACCTCGAATAAACAGAGCAGAATTTAAAAGGGAGGAACTGAGCCTGGGAAAAGGCGTTGTTGTTTGCGAGCATGTCGTGGCTTTGCAATGAAATTTCCTTTCCAGAAAATGATTCAAGAATTTCTAGAAGATACAAATACTTACTGCAATGGTCGCTCGTAGCCATAGACAGTGTTTACCTCAAAGGCTCCAAGCAAAAATCCTGGCGTGTCACACCATGTTATACCTACTATATGCAGCACAGTGGAAAGTTCGTCGCATCTGGATTTACATCAACTGTTCTCTCGTTTGCATTACTAATTTCTATCTATTATCATATTACATTCTCTGTCGAATTTGTAAAGAATCTGGAAAAATTTCGCCACACTTGACAAAGCAAGGACAAATCATGCCATGTTGCCGTATTACAAAATAATAATACCCAAAAATATGGGATTTTGTGGAGGAAAGCGGTTGAGCTGTGTTTGAGTCTGATTTTACCTTTCCTTGGAGAAAGCAACAGAATAAAAGTTGCTTGCTACTTATCATATTGACTGGCTTGGCTTGGTTTGGCTTGGTCTGGTTTGGTCTGGCTTGGCTTGGCTGGACTAGGAAAGAAAAGGGTTTCCTCCCTGATGTCCTACTGCTTAGTATGACATGAATGACTTCTTCTATGTGCTCCACAATTTTTACTAACTTAACTTTAGGTACGTACATACATACCTTATTTATAGTAAAAGTATGTCTTTCTGTATGCACCTTCTAGAACCTTAGCTTTCTTCTACATGTATATGAGTGAGTGAGTTGAGAAAGAATGGAGGGATGGAGTTGATACATAAAATTACTTCTCCTTTCTTTAGGTACTTTCTCCTGCTCAGGAGAAAGTTGAACTTGACTGGAACTGGAACTGGAGCTAGGAAGCGGAGCAGCCTTTTGCCATGGAGGAAAGGGAAAACTGAACTGGGCTGGGATGAGAATGAAAGTGCACTGTACTCTAGCTATGCTATGTATGTACTCCTATAGTACTCAGATACTTTCCTCCACACGTTAATGCTAATGTTACGTACTCCGGTCCAACTTCCAACTTCCAACTGTATTCTACTCTACCTATATAGGAAGTACATTCACTCGTACAGATAATGCATTCTATGTAGTTGACTAACAAAGTCTTGTCGACTTCCCTAGCTTGGTCTGCCCTGGTCTGGTTCTGTCTCGTTGGTTTGGTCCTTCCGTCTTCTTTCTTCTTCTCCTTTAGTCTACACTCTACACTGGCCTGGCCTGCATTGCAATGTACTGTATGTAGTATGTACCATACAATAGTATTCCTTACATATGTATGTACTATATATAAGTAGATACATCTTCCATATACTTCTTTACACTAGAAAAGTGAGTATAAAGAAAATAGTGGGAGAAAGGAGAAGAAGCTGAGGAGGACAGGACGAGGGCGACTAAGTAAGAGAGCTAAACAAAATAGAGAGAAGGAAGCGGTGCGCAGAAGGCAGAGCAAGTCGAAGAAGAAGAGCCGATGGGATACGACCCGAATTGAACCGACGGAATGAAAGTGAGGAAACTGAGGAAAAGTACCACACAAGAACTACATACACACTCATACTACACTCCTACGTAACATATTATACTAATAGAACCTACATAATATGTACATATATGTATATGTATAGTCAATAGGAGATAAAACGCGATATCTATCCTAGTCTTATTCTACATACCATAACATAACATAATATGCATTCATATGTACTTATGTATACATACGTATTGTCTGATCTGCTCTGACTGACTGAGACTTCGAGTCAACTAAGTAAACTAAACTAAGCTAAACACTCTTTATACTCATATGCATGATCCTGGTGGGGTATACTATTGTAGTGTCTTTCCACTCGTAGTGTAATGTCCTATCTTTCCTAAATTTTCTTGTGTGAGATGCTATTTTATACAGCTCTGTGCATTGCATTGCATCTTATGTACAGTAGATATAGTTTAATGCACCTATGAGCATTCTCCAATTTTAGTGATCACTGTGGACAATGTAAATGTTCATATACTTATATGAAAAGCATTCCCATAGATAAGTACATATACTATTAGAAGGTAAATATTTCTAATAGCATACAGATCACTATGCGATTATTGTAGTATGTACTAGTATACTATATAGTATTTAGGCACTGTAGTTTAAATGGACTTCTACGTGTACGAAAGCAGTGTTCTATGTATGTAGTACTTCTAACTTCCTTTCTCCTCGAAAGTAAAGTGGAAAGTAAAACCGAGAAAGCGTGGAGTAGTATTATATGTATATGTATACTTAGTATGTATGTATGATGCCCGGAGTATGGAATGTGCATAGCCTACTAGAGTAAAAGTAAAACAGGGGTTGAAAATTGAACTGACTGGTGTAGTAAGGAAGTGTGTATAGTACAGTTGAGTAGAGTATATGTATGTGTGTTGTATTGTAAGCGTAAGCGGAGCAGTGTAATGTAATGTAAGGCAAGAGGAAAAGGAATCCCGTCCGTCCCAGACTAGAGAGTTGTTTTGTGTAGAGTTAGAATGAGAGTAGTATCTCTTGCAAACCAGACCAGACAAGACGACAGTACAGAATCAGACTCTCATCTGAAAACATGAATCACAAATTTCTGTCCACCTGCTTTCTGGCACTGCACCTTTATCCATAACTCAGCACACTGGTTTCCTTTAGTAAAACATTACAGCACATTCCATTTTCTTCTGTTTATCTTATTTGTTCCTCTTCCTACTTACTTTCTCTTTTACTTTCACTAGTAAAAATGTTAAGTGCTGTTAAGGTTGAATTTTAACTATTTTGTGTCGTTTCGATAGTTATTTTGTTGTGGTGAAAGTTTAATTTGTTTACTATAAATAGTTGACAGCAGGTAAAGACTTGAGTTGTTATTGTTATGATCGGGTTTCGTGCTTGACGTGAAGTGAAAGTTTGACAATTTTGAAGGGACTGAATTTTCCTACTTATTTCCGCGTCGACTAAAGTGATAGTTCGGGTGAAAGGAAGCGGCTCCGTTACTTTCTCCGTTTATTATATTTTTTCGGCATATAGGAAACGATAGATCCTTATTATTATTATACCGTGAGGATAATCGCTATAAAAGCCATAAGATCACGGGTAAATCCAGGGATGAGAACTGAAAGTTTGCAAAAAAATATCGGCATGATACAACTCAATTCTTAAACAATGTACTTCAAATCCCACTACATGCATAATCATTTTGTATTGAAGGTATGTATATAACGATACAATCATTAGAAGTAGCAAATATCAATTTTTTGAATAAAACAAATAATTCGACAAACCCTTCAACTTGACGCCGAGTACATTAAACAATCGATCATGTAAAAAAGAGAATTGAGGAATCTCCGAGAAGTGCAAGAGAATATTTTCTCTTTTCTCTGTAGGAGTGGATGAGTTGTGTTCCAAAGGAAAGATGCATTTCTTTGCCTGTGTGATGTTGCTGTTTAGGTTGGTTGGTCCAGCAATGCTGGCCCTTGCCAGTAGCCCAGGGACAGGTCCAGGTGCCCAGAGTATGGCAATGTCCCAAATCACCGGTGGAAGTTACGTTTCTTGGACAGCACCGACGATTATGAGTTCCTCGGTTACCAGTTCATATTACAATGAGAGTAGTTCGGGGAATACGGGCTCTACGGCCAGTTTGACAATGAGTGCCTCCAATAGCACAGTCTCCACACCGCCACCGGATATCAATCGTCAATCAAAATATTCTCTCTTCCAAATGATTCTCATTGCGTGGGTGGCCAGCTGTTTAGGACTCCTCACGGTTCTGGGAAACATTCTCGTCATGGTCTCATTCAAGATCGACAAACAGTTGCAAACGATTAGCAACTACTTTTTGTTCTCTTTGGCTGTTGCCGACTTTTTAATTGGGACGGTAGGGATGCCCCTCTCCACAGTTTACCTTCTTATGGGCTATTGGCCCTTTGGAGCAAGAATTTGTGATGCGTGGCTCGCCATTGATTATCTCACGTCAAATGCTTCCGTGCTTAATCTACTCATCATCTCCTTTGATAGATACTTCTCCGTTACTCGTCCTCTAACTTACAGGTAAGAGTCCTGTACACTCTAACTTTCTCTAATCAAGTATCGTTGACCTAATTTATCAGTGTATATTAGTTTACTTAGCAAAGTCTACAATCTAAATCTAACTGTGGCAATATACTTATTGTACAAAATTATCATAATAAATTAATTACAAGCTTAAAGCAAATCATCGCTTATCGCTACCTTACTCCTGCTTTCTCCTTCAGATTATTGTCCAAAATCATTGCTTACAAAAACTGCTGTTATAGACGCTGGATGCGATAACCATCGTTAATGATGCTCCTCTACTAACATATATTATATAGACCACTAATAAATGAGAAACGGAGAAATAATTTTCTGTATGCTCAGTAATGTTGTTAAACTTTCTGTACGTATTTCCAAATTAGATTGCATTAACACTTTTAAGAATTCACTTTCACTGCTTTTTAATACATTTTGTAGTAGCTCTCAAAAAAGCAGCTTAGTTCTGTAAATGTATTAGTAAAAATATTTTGTCTTTTAACCTCAAAAATTGACAGAAATTGGTACTAAGTATTTACATTGCAGTGTGAATTATACAAAACGCAACACCCCAAATTTTAGGTATACAACTAACTACAATTACCTACAATTTCCATGTGCTTTCATAGCTATCTTAAAGTTACACCATAAGAACTTTCGAAAGCATTGTTTTTTTGCCAAACTGTGACCTCATCATACATCGCCGTTTAGTACTTATTTCTGCAGTGATTGACTTAAGTACCAGTTATCAAAACAAATACTGTATTTAGAGGACCATAATTTGAAAATAGAAATACCGTGAAATTGTAGATTCATTAGCAATAAACTCACTAAACAAGACATGTTAAGTGCAAGTCACAAAAATAGAGTCATAATATAGTCATAGAGCCTACAAAGGTATATCGTAAGATTTCTTCTTATTTCTGTCAAAGGAGATACTGAATACCTACCCAACTTTACGTTGATCGGGCTGCTAAGGTAGAAAATTCATGGGATTCTCCTTTCTTTTTAGTAATGTCTAAAGTATATAATATTAGCAGTTATTACCACTCTAGTGTCTACAATAATATCAGTCATCCAACCATTCTCCAATTAAGCTTGATGCGTTGATTCATTCGTTGATGCCACTTTAATTTGGTTTCACTTTTGTTGATCTATTCAGCATTCCTTTCTCTTTCATTCTTGTGTATTGTATTACTTGGTCTCGTCGTCCTTACAGACAGCTTCTCATCTACTCTGGATCTAGTTAGAAAATTCACTCTAGTTACTCCTCTCTATTCCTTTCACAATAATAAAAGAAAGACAGAAAGCTATTGATTTTCTACTTCAACTACAACACAGCATACCTACAAGTATCTCCTTACAATTATTACAATATTTAATCTGATAAGCTGTATACCTACTAACGAGGATACTAGGTATATTGTACTAACTATTACAATTTTTGATCTATCATTAACTAACTAATGTATATAACTGACTGATGTATATATCTGTATAGTTTACTTCAGTTTGACTAAGACAAAATAAGATTTTTGTTTACATGGCTCTATAGAACGAGTGGGAAACCGTGGTAGAATGCTGGGTGATGTGGAAGCGGTACTTGGTTTTAGATCAATATTAGTACTCCTTTTTTAAGTACCCAATGACCCAACATAGTTCCATGATACATAGTACGTACAGATGTATAGAACACGTGCAGATGTTGTCTTCTTAATGATAACGAGGAAAACTGTCTATTCTTATATAATTGATAGCTAATTATCTAGTTGATGGCACTACAACAAATTCTGAGAAACCTACCTATTGTAAATTGAGTACTTTCAACAAACCTCTGCAGAGATATATAAATTATAATAGAAACAGAGCTCTGTTTCTATTGACTATGTTGAGAAATAACAGGGCGATACATGGAGAAAAATAAATATGCTACTGGTAGCAGATTTTAGTAAAAGGTTTAGCATGGACGAATGCATATGATAGATAGAATGAATTTTTGTAGTCCAATTAGCGCATTTAATATGCATTATTATACTGTATATTATGGGTTATCACTTTATCACTATCAGGTACGTTCGTAATCTTGCATGGAGCAGAAACTGTTTGAGTGCTAGCTAAGTTGTTTAGATACGTTAATACAAAAGGACCACTTCTGTCCCTATTGTAATTGTATCGAGAGAAGGTTTAATGCACTAATAATTGTCATTTGCGGATTTGTTCCATTTTTATATTTTTGGGGATAATCAAAAGTGGACGGGTTGCTTCAGTAATTTAGTGTAACCGTTGATATGTTACTAGACTACACTTACTGCACTTATTAGTGTTGGGGTTCTTCTTTGGCTTATGATTGAATAGACATGTTCTAGCAAACTCAATATGGCGATCTCGTTTTCTGTTAAAAAAATTCTTTATATTTCTCAAATTGGGATTTTTTAAATGTTTAATTTGTATGGAAAAATGTAACCAGAGTCTGCATTTTGGATGAGTTGCCATTGCATTGGCTATGCAAAGCTATGCAGGGTACATTGCTATATAATTATAGTTAGGCATTCATTTACGTATTCATTGAAATGAGTCATGCAAATATCCCGAATGAGTGTAATAATCAGCACAATTATTAAATTCATACCAATAATGTACCAATAATCGCATATATCGAGAGGCACTATAATGCACACTATTTATGCAGTCAGGATTCTCTGCTGTACAGTATGCTTTATTTTGTGTGTAATTTATTTTTACACTACTATCGGAACGGAAGAAAAACGGAAGCCAGTAACGCTAATATTATTTTCCAGTGCAGTCATAATTTAGTGGCATTGGTGGCCAATCTGTTATTTATTCAGTGACAAAGAGAACTGATTGGATTGAGAGTGTGGTTAGGTTTACTATATACAATTGCGCAACATTATATTCCAATTCCATGAATATAGAGTATCCCCAAACTACATAAGTCTCTTTTATGAGGTAGACGGTTTCATAGTAGTCTCTTTTGGTCCTGATTCTGTTTATATCGGCACTACCATTACTATATTAGTACTATATAGGTACAGTACATAAAGTGGCGTGTTCTTTAGTTTTACGTTTCTCTTGCACTTATTCTCTCCACTGCTAAACAAATCAGAGTGGCACGAAACGAATTGTACATAAGGTAAGTATACAGATAAACTAAAGAGGTTCTTCTTTCTCTCCTCTGATTCAACATCCCTTATAAATAGCTGTAGTTGTACAATATACCTACTACCTACTTGGCGTGTTCTGTTTCTGTTCTGTGTATTTTACTAAAATGGTAGTTTTGCTATATTTGTAGAATTCCTATATAAAAGGAAACGAGTAAGCAAACTAAAGTCAATATTGACTCCTTTAAAACAGTTTCAAACGGAGTTTTTATGAGTTTGTAGTCAACTTAAGTGCAATCTAATTTATTTCGTTGGAAGTACCATCACTTTTAGTGCATGCGAAACTGGCCTGGCCTCCGTAACGTAAACGGGCACGAGCACTCCTTTCTCTCTTACACTTTCTCTTTTACTTGTGTTAGTTACCTTTATGCCTAGTAGAACCTAAATACGTGGTTCGGTTCGTTTGCTTCCCTTACTATCAACTATCACTATCATTCCTCCTCTCTCACTTCTTATTTAAGCTTGGCTAAACTAATGCGCCTAATGGAAGCAAAGTATGTTAGTAAGGAGCTTTGTCGTGTTTTAATGCACGTTAAGTAATTCTGGTAAGTAAAGTGTAAGATAGTGGATCCTAGATAGTCAATAGGTACACACTGCTGATGCTCCTGCTTTGATGCATTCTATCTTTAGGTACATGTACACTCAAGTTAAGTAAGAAAGGTGGTTGCTTGATCTTGGTACTCGTATGTATACTATCTGTAAACTATGTACTGTTAGTATGTAGTACATAGTAGTTGTCTGATTCTATCTAAAGTGTTCTACCGTAAAAGACACCTACTTTGATCTGATCTACACCAGGGCAGACCAGATGCTATCTAATATGTAACATAATAGTATCTCCGCTAAAAGACTTCTAGTACATGTAGATTCTATTAAACTTTGTCATATGGTAGATATATGTGCAATATGTACATACTATACATACGTGAATATAACTATGATTTACGGTTACGTGAGGACTGTGAATAATATAAAATTTTCTGCGTAGTAATGCAATGTTCCAAAACGAACGGTAGAGAAAAGCGATTTACCTTAAAAGGCAGAATATTTAATGTTTTCTGTTTACTTTACCTAAGAAACTAATAGTATGTATTTTGCTCTATGCATATTGGAACATTTGTATGTAGGAGAGAAGAAAGTTGTAGAATTTTAAGTTGTAATGCTATCAAGATGTAATAAGAATGAAAATAGATTTGATTTCTACAAGGTGGATTATATCTTTTTGCGGGAGGCCTGCAACATAGATCTCTTACATGGTGCCCAGTGGGCTATCTTCACGTTTTGTTAAATATTAAATCACCAGCGATGAAAAGAAGTTGCTTCCTCGGGCTTTTACGTATTTACAAACATAGTATACCTACTTATGCAAGTATTCTAGACACTACTTGGCTAACTAGTATATGCACCTTCTTAAATTGCAATGGAAATTGTGTATAGAGAAAGCCAAAGGAACGAAAACGAGGAACAACCTACATTTTTTTGTACAGCTCTGCAGTTGACATAAAATTTGTGCTAAAAAGCCATGTGAAGTCATAAAGTATATTTTAATTTGTATATTGACTACACAATAAATTCATATTCCCACCTTAAGTATTAGCTATTACAAGAATATTATTGTAGCAAATAACACTACGTAATATTCTACTATAAATGGATGTAGGAATTCTATAGGAATTGCAATTTGGCGTTTTTTTAAATAACAATCACGATAGGGAATTTTCTTCTTTCTGTAGTAAATACGTAGGCAATGGTAAGGAAAGGTAGCCTGTCAGTATTTACTACGTAAATAGTATACCTATACCGTTTTCCTAATGACAGTTATGTAAATATTATATCAATGAAATGCGTATAGGTACGTAGTTTGAGAATAATAATCATGTAAATGAATATTTATTATCATAGCTAATAGGAATTACTATGAAATTTTCAGCGTTTACTTTTACATACATTAAATAGTAATTAATAGTTATGTGATTACAATCATCGGTATGCATAGTGTAAGTCTGGAATTATTATTTAATAAGATGCATACATTTTTTCAAACTCTATTTCAAAACTGATTCTATTGTCAGTACAAGTACATAGTATCTATACATATTACATATTACATGTACTCGTAGTAGTCTACTTATATTTTATTTCCTTGGAAAGTTAATTTGTATAGTACGTCTTAGTTTTGTGGATCGCTGCGTAAATTTTTTGTGCTTTCTGAAGTTTGTTTATGTAGATATCAGTATCTTTGTACAAAATTTTCATATCTTTTGTGATACTTCATATACTTACTAAATATATACTATACCATACCTGAATCATACTATAAGCTATACTATGTATCTTTTGTGTACAAACGTAAACTCTTAGCGCTCAATGAGAAACAATCACGAAATCGAGTTGCTAAACAAACAAAGTGTCTTTTATTACATAATTAAGAAAAATTTGTCTTTTGTGTGGCAGGAATGCCGTCTTAACAGCCTCAACAGGTTCATGTTGTAAATATGAAGGTTCTTATAGAAAAAATTATGTACTTAATAACATGCTTATATGCCTTTGCCTATAAATGTACATGTCAATAGACAAATTCTTTACTCATTTACTATTTCTTTGCATTTTGTTAGAGTTTTGCAATATTTTTGAATTAATGAATGTTGTGTTGTAGTACTTATATAATTATATCATATTATACGCACCGGCAATATAATACTTTATACAGAATAATGACTCCCATTCTGCAAAAATTTTATTTTTATATTTACAAACACTTTACTTGCTTAAAGGTGGTCCCATTATCCCATTATGTGCAATGTATCGATAGATAATGCACTCTTGTTCGGGAAACGAGGTGGCTGCTGATTTTTCTTCTGTCACTGCATGTATGCGATACTCTTACTTTATTTGAACATGAAAGAGCAGGATCAAAGAGAAAGCGAGGAAAATGAAAGTGCACGGCTCGCATTATTCTGTTGAAATGTACAAAGGTCTCATTGATTTGGTTCACTGAACTGGTCAAATATTTTATGCATTGCTTGCTTGTTGTAGTAGCACGGCCTGGCCTGGCGTACTCTTCTTTTGCTTTGATAAACCATACACTCTTCGATGTTATCTGCATACATCTGTTTTCTGTTAGGAACTGCCATTCTCACAGGAAAATTAAATCAGAGTAAATGACACACTTAAAATAATGAGAGTGCCTCGACTGTATTTGCATTTTCTGTGTTGTGTTGGCTATACTGTTAAAAATACTTCCGGGAGCTAAAATACTACTGCTACAGATCAGTACAAAATGTGATAGCACGAGTGGTACACACACAATAGATTATTTAAATTCAGTATTCTCTCCGCACAAAGATAGCTCTTAAGCAAATTAATGTTGCTCAATGTGTTTGTCTAGAGTGGAGTGTCCATGGAAGAAAATGTGAAGGCTCTTTGTAAGTAACATTAAAGGAACTCGTAATATCAGTTATATAAGAATCAATTTACTTTTACGTGTAAGATGGCATACCGTTAATTAAGATAGTATTATATTTACAATTAATTAAGAAAATTAGTTTGGAAAATAATTAATTTAGAAAAGATTTTAGTGGTTTATCTAGATCAAATTATTGTTAGGGATCTCCATACCCAGTATTAGTATTTATTCAAATAAGATAAAGATACACAAAAGCAAATAATTTTAAGTGCAACTTCAAGACTGGTATCTTGTAGAGAGTTCGGTTATACTTTGTACATGTACTTACCCGCATGCCTAGATAAACACTTTTATTGGACAGCTAAAGCTCGTTTGTGACGATTAAGTAGACAAGAGTTTCTCTGACGGACTGACGTAAAAGGAGCTGAAGAAAGCATAAGAAAATATACTTTAGGAAGTCGAACTGCAGAAAATAGTTATCAGATCAGTATTCTAGTTAACTAGTAATATGTTATTGCAACTTGCCTACTGTGGGAATAAGGGGAAAGGAATGGATGCTGTAAAAGCAAGATTTCTGCTTTCTTTACTAAAATGGCCTTCTCTGAAAGTTTGAAGATGCCACGCTGCCACTTTGGTCGGTGCATTGCATTGTGTATATCTCAATCGTATTTCCAAGAATCTTACTTTCTTCTTGTGTACAGATAGTTCCGAGTTATTTGGGTATAGTTGTACTAGATATGTACTTATACAGATATTCGTGAAGAGCGAGTATAGATAACAAGAAATGCATACCACTCACTGAGTTGTGACGCCAAGTTAGAATAGGGAGTGATGGAAACAATGCGAAGTGAATGAAAATAGTATTAGTTTTGATTCCCTAGGTAAGTGACAAAGTCAAACTTTCTCAACAGGAGTCCAATCAAGCTCCACCGAGCCGACTCTAGAAATGAATGGGCAAGAAACAGAGTTCGGAAGGCAAGAGTTGAAATGAAACTTGAAAGTTCAAGTGAACATTTAGATTACGTATTAGCATAGCCAACTCTTGACTTATTTAGGCCATATCACCAGACTTTGTTAATACCTAATGAAATTGTTTTACTCACGTTAGCAACTTATACCATACTACTATTCTATATATAACCATCCACAGGACAGAATTAATGCTGTATTAAAGTAAAGATTATAATATGGAAGTGACAATAAACTATCCTTAATCCACAGTCCACATTATCTGTGAAATCTAATATAGCATAATGGAATTGTCTTAAGTACTAATGTATGACTGTTAGTATTTCGAAATTATTTTATCATGCAGCAGTATTTACGATATTGGATTTTATGCTGTGTAGATGAGATATAGTGATTATCTGTCTGTAAACACATTTATTTCGTGAAAGATGTTTAGAACTGAAACAATCACGAAATTGCTTTTTTTTTATAGAAGGCAAAATGTAAAACACTACATTTATAGTAAAGTGCAAAATATGAAACATTTGCAGACACGCATCGCACTTGAATAACTGTATTATTAGTACATCAATGCATGAAGATACTAAAATATTTCGCAGCAGAATGTTCTCGAAATAGTTTCCTCTACGCTACTAAAATATATACTTATGTTTAGTTTAGATACAATGTTACGCTTAGTTTATACTCCAAGAAAAATTAAGTGAAGAGGAAGTTATAGTGAAAATTTTCACTTTTTGGATTTATCGTTTCAAGATTCAGGAAGTTATTTTTCGTTAAAGTGAAGATCTTCACTTTTCTCATTATTGAAATAGTTCAATAACTCGAAAAGTGAAAAACTTCACTTTTTATTTTACAATCGTTAAAGTATAAATGACAAAAGTGAAGTTATCCTTCCTTGATAACTTCATTTTCTTGGAGTATAAACCAGGCGTTAGTCTTCAAGCAAAAAATATGTTAAGTATGTAAATCCGTATTAGTTTTAAAAACATTCGAAAGCCTGAATACTGTGTCTTGAGACATCTTTTCAATGTGGAAAGCAGTGTGCATTAATAAATGTATTTTTCTCTAAATTGGCCATTTACCTGCATGATTGAAGGCCTATTGAGATATCCCTCCACAATGTCATTTCATCAAATAATCAATACATAGTATTTAAATTGACATATTTAGCCATTACAGATAATATTTTTTATCTTTATAGATTAAGTAAAACCAGATGGGCCTTTGCTTAAAGAAGTGATACTAAATGCGTTTAGCAGTGCCTTCGGTGTATATAAAATGTTAGAGATGGAATGCTCTAGTTAATTCGTCTCCATAAAAGTGCTCCAAGGTAAACTGATCTGGCGCAGGTTGACTTTACTTGGCTTGACCTTATCTAATAAAATGCTACGAATGTTGTACTAGCACTGGTATACCTATAAGTATAGATACATCAAATCGAGATCTAAACCGGTAAATGGTAAAAATATAAGATTCTTTATAATAAATATAAGAATTAAACCTATAGAGACAGATACTTTCTAGTAGTTGCTACTAAACTATATTATTAGATATATATGTAGCTAGTATTTCTTTATCTAGTACATAACTAAGTCGCTACACATGATGAAAACTTTGTAATTCCCTTATTATTTTCACAAGGGAGAGGAAAACGAGGGAAAGGAAAGAGAAAGTCTTGCCACTAGTACGCTAAAGCTGTTTGACTTTAGTTTTAGGCTGGCTTCTCCCATCCCTTGTCTTCCTTACAAACTGTAACTGCACCACAGAAAATATGTTCCTTTTTCATATAAGTAATATATATTTCTGTTGCTGCTACCACTATCCATAGATTTTGTGTTATTCTCTTATTTATTTATGGTACGGTATGATCTGTCTTGTCTATCTACACTATAGTTAATAGATATAATATTGGAGAATTTTCCTCACTAAACTATATTCTGCTACTTTCACCTCGTATAGCATTTGGAAATAGAAAGTTGGATCTTGGATCTATTTGTATATAATGGGAAAAGTAGAGTTGTTACATAGTTATAGAAAAGGAAGGATGGAAGCAAACATGGATTTGTCTATACTTATTACTTACTACTTACCTAACGTTAGTAGAGTTTAGCTGGCTGACAGACATGACAGCCATGCTCTACTTATCATACTTCCTATATTCTAATGTAACATATAGGGAAGAACTTTGGAAATAAACGAAAGTAGACAATGCTTAAGTCTTTACTACATTTCATCTCGGTAAGAATATTGCTTATATATGTATTTACGAAAAGGGGGATAATAATAAGACTCTACATCATATCTGTACCAAGGTACGTATCATCTTTCTTTTACAGTGTCTATTTCTCTAAGAGAACATCTATTATTACATTAGGTACATCACATTATATTAAAGCGCACCATCCTCCATTATATTACATTAGATTATAGAGAAGCGTGTGTGAATTATAAGTTGATGGAGAAATGATGTTTAAAATGAGGAAAAAAGGAATAAAACATGTCAATTCAACTTTTAAACGATGAATGACTTTCGGTAGACAATCTTTATATTTTTTATCACGTTCTCCGTCACAAGCAGCCCACACCCACCCTGATCCAAATAACAAAGACTAAAGTAAAGAATGCTACCCTTCATTTTTGCTTTTCATCTCTATCTATCTAATATCTGCTGGTACCGGTAGATATGTACTTAACTTCTGAAAGCATGAATTCCTTAGAATAGACACCCTTAGTAGTTTCTGGAGAGTTATGTCATGCCACGTCACGTCATGCCATTCCACGTCAAATCATGTCACTCAGTTAGCATTATACTTGAAGTTTACAAGTTGAACATTAAGTAATAATGCAGATACATAGATCATCTTATATATTACAAGTAAGTTTAGTAAGCTAAATAGCAAGTTTCACTTTGTTAGTACTGCAACGTAGAAAGCTGCAAAAATTCTTTTCCTTCGCATTTTATTGAGCTGTAAAATAAGGCGGCTGAAATTTTTGTCTTGGGAACACTGAGGATTGAAGATGACGACAAAGACGGGAAGAGATGACGCAAAAAGTTTATAAAGATTGAAGCATATTTACCATTTACAAGAAGTGCATCAAATCGTCTAGAATGTAGAATATGTATAATATAGGGATACTAGAGCAGTTGGGCTTACTTCGGTTTATGTTATGTGCTTTTAGGTATCGCTGCTTAAACTTAAGAAGTATTATCTCTGTGCGTCACGTTTATCTAATAAGCAAGCTACATAATTAAGAAAATTATGATTATTGCCTGTACACCAAAATATACCAACCCGGCTGTGTTATTTATATCTGGAGCAACTAATCCTAAGTACGTACGTATTATTTATGTATCTGTACGTAGGTGTTTACTACATCTTAATGTAATCTTGCTAGTTGTCAAGTTGTCACTTGCTTTTATGGTTATTAAACTACGATAAGATTTCATAATTCTGGGAATCCTTGCTTTTCTGATATAAATACATGCAGATATTTTCTAATTCCTACTATACGTTTGTATTTTGTTAAATTTTGTGTTACTGTCTATTGTGCTATGGCTTTGGATTAAATGGCATTAACAATCGAATATAAGGACCACAGGAATATTGGAGATAACATAAGAATTGTGGACCAGCACATTGCCTAATAATGCATAGGGTTTGATATTTATAGTAATACATTGTATCTTGTATTTGGTGCATGTATTTGGGCTCCCAGGATAGTGTTAATGGCGACATGATATGTGAAGTAGTAACGAAACACGATCTTGAAGAAAAAAAATTGTCCCAATACTCCAGCGGTCCTTAAAGTCCTAGAATCAGATAAAATCATGTCTAGGCAAGATAATTAGTAATATTTGTACTAATATTTAATTGAATTTGTTTCAGGGCGAGACGAACTACTCGACGAGCTGGAGTGATGATATCATCAGCGTGGGGCATATCGCTTTTGCTATGGCCACCTTGGATATACGCTTGGCCCTATATCGAAGGGAAGCGGACAGTTCCGGAAGACAAGTGTTATATTCAGTTCATCGAGACGAATCATTACGTCACGTTCGGCACAGCTATAGCCGCTTTCTACATTCCTGTCTGCATCATGCTCTTCCTTTACTGGCAAATCTGGAAAGAGACTGAGAAAAGACAGAGGGATCTTTCTCAGCTCCAGGCTGGGAAAAAAGATTCGAGTCGCAGGTCCAATTCCAGGTTGGCTTTCTCTTAATCTTCTATGTATTTGTTGTTCATGGACATACCATAGGCTAAAATATTTAGGGCACTTTTTTATTTATTGCTAACACTCAATGTTAATGCGCTATGACACTACAGAACTACTTTTAGCAAATGTTCAAGATTCTGTGACATAATATCATCTCATAGTTGCATCATATTAATTGTAATTATCATTTTGCGACAGTGATACCAATTTCTACGTACTTTATTAAAAGTAATGTAGTTTGACATTTTAAAATTTTTGTGAAAAAGTCAGTCAATAAGGGGTGCTAATGAAGGAAGGACTTACAGAGCGTCAAATGCGAATATATTTATGATAGAATATCGATTTAATTGACTTCTTAAATAAAGTGTAGCCGATTTTAAAGAAATTTGGCAACACTGTTGTCTACTTTTTGGCTATCCTTATATTTTCCCAACATCCTTGGATATGCAAACTCCGAAACTTCAATTTTATTCGAAAATGGGTAAGTTGTGTTTATGAGGCTTCCTGCTCATGGTAAAATACAAACGAGGTAGATCGACACTCACATGAAGACAATTCTAAGGTCGCGGCAGAAATAGTATGAGAAAGTTAAGGAAACGAAATAAAAATCTTACAATAGAATACCGTTGACCATGGGGCCAGGAAGTTACAGATACGAATGTTGCAAGGTCAAATAAAGAATAGAGTAGATGGGATACGTCATGTCCAACCTATTATATTTATGAACTGTGGATGGGCAATGTACTCTTTTGTGTGATGTTTCGCAAATATCAAAAGAAACCTAGTGTTTTCTAGTCTTTTGGCTGCATTGAAAGAATTTAATTATAAAGTCAGATAAAATTGGATAAATAGGTAGTGCACAATTCAGATAATTAAATGCGGAAACTAACAGTCCCTCGAGTCCCTCAATATAGGTGTTCTATACCTATTCTCCTTGGAAATCTAAGTAATGTACATTACATACGTGACGCACTAGACACTAACTAGAATGTTGAATTAGTATGCATTTTTACTATAACCTTAACATAGTAGTAGTTACATTTATTATTTATATAGTTTACTATTTTATAGTTTATATAGTAAAGTACAAATATTTAGTTGTATTTATTAAGTATTGGAACAATACTTTATGTAAACGACCGTTCCGTCCGTCTGTCTGTCCGTCCGTCCGTCCGTCTGTCCGTCCGTTAGCGCCATAACTCCGGATGGACACAAAATGTTTCAATTATCTTTTT
>JAQFYC010003815.1:0-19382 GCA_034694165.1 Tomocerus mixtus
TTTGTGAATTTTTCCATAGAAACCTTAGCCTAAACATTTCAATCTACTGTTTATAAGGATATTTATTACAATTATGCTACATTACACTCACTCGGGCGGGCTGTATATGGTGGCTTGGCAGTTTTGTTATTTTACTACTGCAGTGTGAAAAATTCGTATTTGCATGCAATTTTCAGTAAAAGACAAGCATCTATTTTAATATAGCAACAGGATTTAAATCGCAAATTTAAAATTGGAATTTATGCTATCTCCGCGATTTTTGGCCACTAATTAAAACTAGAAGTAATCTATAATATTCTATAATATTCTTTAAAATTATATCAAATTCCATTAAAACTGTTAATGACACTGGAAAAAATTAAAACAAGATTTAAATTACTTTACAAATATCACTCTGCAATCATATTTCACTTTAATCTCCAAATGCTTACTTTTTGTACCTATACTTAATATTAATAAATACACGTTTCCTACATATTCAAAAATGCTTGTGATTTGCATTTAAAGTATCTTTTACATTGATCCTCCATTCTGTAACCTTATTGCTGAATTACATGTAAACTTAGTGGTGATATGCGTAAAAAAGTACAAAATTTGGATCTGATTTGAATTTTGAAATCTACAGCCTAACTGTATATTTTTGATGATTAGTATTTGTCTATCAACAGAAGAAAAGAAACAAGAAAATAAATACATTTATGATAGTAGCAGCATAATAGCATAAAGCACACTAATATTATTATAGCCTCCAGTTACTTTTAGTTAATATTTGAGTTAAGAGTTGAGACAGAGGAACGAATGTGTTAAAAGATGAATCTGGAGATAAGCGAAGCTAATCCAATTCCCTTTTCTATTCATTTAAATATTATTTCACTATTTTATGTCTTATGTACGTATGTAAGAAGTCTTAGGTTAGCTTTGGCTATGTAATAAATAAATGTGGAGAGAAGCCTTGACTTGACTTGTGAATATTTTTCATAAACAGATGCTTCCCTGTATAAGTAATGTTATAAGTAATGTAATGTATAAAATATTGTCTGAGGATGATAAGAACATTGTCTCTTATAATATAAGTGAGTTAGAGCATATTAGAGCCAAGCAATGCAGGGACATAGACATACATAACATAACACTTTACTTTTGTTGAACAAGACGGAGAGTGAAGAAGAGTTCCCATTAAGAATATTAGAAAAGAAAGCCGCCTTGTCTCCTTCGTGTGGTTTCCTTTTCTTCTCAACCTTTATGCACAAAATACGCTGTAGACTGTCTGTCATACATTCGCCTCTATCATTCTAACTAATACTGATAGATTAGATATCTAAAGCACATATTATGTCATAGATCCATAAATATCCATAAGGCAATAAGAAGGCTAAAGTGTACAATTGTGAATAAATTATTAAATTATCTACGACACTCTGCATGTTAAAATCCCAGAAAGGAATTAAAATTATTATTTCTAAAAGGCTTTATTTTACATATCTCAAAAGTAATTTACTTAATATGCTAATTTACCTTAAATATAATAATTAACCTAAAAAATGAGGATCATCTCAACAACCTGGTAGTTTCCTTAAATAGTTACGTCACGTCTTTATTTCCAATTTTAAAGAAAGCTGCATAACTATTTTTTATGATTTTAAAATAAAAGTATAGAGAAACTAGCAATTAGTTGATGCTAATCCCAACTTAATAGGTTAATTATTATATTTGAGGTAAATTAACATATTTTATGAGCAACAAGAAATATTTGAGGCAAAGTAATTATTTTTGAGGTCCCATTAGCGTTATATTAGGTCCCATTAGTCCCATTAGTCCCATTAGGTCCCATTAGCGTTATATATATTTTGTCTTTGTTCTGGAGACTTAAAACCTTTTGAGACTATGACACTTGTACTGATTGTCAGTAGCCTTAGCCTTCCATTAGTGTATTGTAGGTCTGCAGATACGGAGTAGCCTTGCCCCCGGAGTAACATTAACGTGGACAGAGAGATTACATTAGAGGAGAAGGAATCCTTTCCCTTGACTCAATCTGTGGAAATCTGAATGCTTCGTCATTAACGGGGCTGACGATGATAAATTACATCTACACGTTCTTTCTACAGTCTGCGAGACACGAAACGAATAAACTAACTCAATTCAATACAAAATCCCTTTACTCTGCAACATTACATTGCATTTAGCTGGTATATAGTGTAAGTGTGATTAGGGAAAATATCCACGAAGCTCTGCTTAAGTAATGTTATATTATCTTAACAAACTTGTACTTTACTTTATTCCTTCGTGTCTTGTGCGTGTAATGGAATTCTTAACATGTAGATCTAACTACACAGGAGATTAGCTTGAAAATACATATTATTCATCTTCCTTTACTTACATTGCCGACCTCGTCCCTTCACACCGCATCACATCGCATCACACAAAACAAACTACAGAACACAAACACCTACTCACATTTAATCAACAGATTGTCACTCATTCATCTCTATCTATAGCTATACCCAAATACGATTCAAAGATCACAGAAATTACAACAATGCAAAGACAAACAAAAACTATTATATAATAATCATATATTATGATTACTATTATGTAAGAATATTTGTTGTGTTTCATATATGCATGCATTAATTGTATTTCTGAATTATTCAGTAGACCACGACATCTTTCTCAATTCCTTATTCATTGAGCCACGATTGTAAAATAGCTCAAAAGACTAATTGAAAATGAAATAAGAGTATTAAATTGCTGCCTAATTTACCTTATATAAATATTATTAAAGAATTAACTCGAATTAATGCTCCAAAATAGGAACAGGTGTGCATTCTTCAAGATGCTGACATTGTGTAATCATTTTTACATTTGTTGGAATTAATTAATAATTTTATTTCGCAAATTAAAATTTTCTGTATACTTTGAGTAAATCAACGTATAGTTTATACGTATACTTAGCAGGTCATAGTATATTTATATAAACTGTAAGGTTGTTCAGTATAATTGTACGTATGTATGTATAAATATTTTTTGTTTATTTCGGTGACTTGGTTGGCTTTGTTCTGTCGGTTGTTGTGTTTGTGTTGGTCGTCTGGTCTCTTTAGATTGTATGGTCTCAGGACTTGAGCACAAAGTGAAGTGAAGTTGAGTGAGTGACTAAGCGGATATTTGTATGACATGAACATGACATCACATCAATAAAGAAGAACAACCTCGCCTCCTCTTCACTTCCCTATACACACACATATTGTATTCTGTATTTATATACATACATAGTATACAATATACTAATAATATAAAACTGGATTGTATATCTACAGAAAGAGATAGAGAATGCATTTGAAGTCTTGTCTCATCCTCCCATCGAATCCAAACCAATCTTGTTTGTGAATATTACATTTTATGTCTGTGTATGTATAGCATTGCATTGCATCTGTCTTCCGTATCTCTCCGTATCTGTATTCGGGTTCTGGTTTAGTAGAATGGTGTAGAGAGGATTATAGAGAGTTGATAGGTTGATAGATGGACACTCAGATATCCTGTCACTCATATTTATTTTATTCCATTTCGCCCTTTCCCTCAACTCACTTACAATTCCCCTCATATCACAATCTCACATACATACACATATACTACATGTATACACACATCACAAAATTGCTTACAAAAAATAAACACTGTATCCAGACCTATGTACACTAAAATTACTTTAGTTCCTATACCTAAGCTTATTGGAATTATTTCTTACATAATAAATATTTAATGTTGTGCCTACTCTATTAATAATTAGAAATAAAGTTTAAAAAATATGTAATTTAAGATTTAGTACATAATATAAGATATCAAATCTGTTATCTGGCTAACCCTCTGTGTATATTATAATAGAAAATATTCAACAACTGTTAAATATATAGATCGTTAAGCTATTCAAGCTAATTATACAAGACATTTGTAATACAGGTATTGAGAATTCAACTGTTGTATTGTAAACCTCCGTAGTCGTTTTCGTACGCAAATGTAAAGCGTTTCTGGCCACTTAAGTCATTGTAAGTTATAATTTATAATGCATGTAAATACTTACAGCTCTGTGGGCCATTGCATTACAATAAACACTAAAACTATAAACGTAATAACAATAAAAGGTAGAACAGGATGTCATTGTTATTTATTTGTTGTAAATGTAAATCATTCTGCATGTAAGTACTGTTTGTAGTGTAGTATAGTAGTAGTAGTGTACTCAAATGACTCAAATTCAAATAAAAGTATAACAGAGGAACCATCTGCTTCCTATAGCAATAATTTTTCCATAGACTCCCCATTTGTACCTATGGACGGACACTGAACTAAAAAAATCTCTAATTTAATTGCTTAGTTAGTGTTGTGTAGTAGAATAGTAGCATTTCTACTATCTCATCCTATCAGCATTATCCCACCTACATCATATCTAATTAGAAGAAACGTTATAATTCTTTGCGAGTAGAAATACTAAAGGTAGCAAAATATTTATTACATTTCTATTGCATTATGTACTTTCATACAGTAATGGGCACTTAGTTTTAAAAGATATTATTTTCATTTCGTTCCCCTATAGTCGTTAATAGCCAGATAGATACATAAGATAGATTTTAGATAAATAGTTAGGCAGAGTGAGTGAACATACCAGAAAATATTCGTAAACACCATTTATCTGTTTTAGAGTGAGTGAAGAAGGCGTGGCCAAAAGACTGGCATCTGAATTAAAATAAAAAGATCGAGCGATAGGAAGGTCTAAGTCTTATAAAATATAATCCTGACTGGCTGGCTGGCATGCTGGGTTTAAAGTTGAGTCCGAGTTCTCGCCTGTCTTATATAATGGTACCTAAAGTAATAAAGAACTGAGTGAGTGACTGATGTCGGCTGTCTTCTATCCCTTCCCTCTAATTGCTTCATTTCATTCCCTCAAATTAAACGGGAAATGAGTGACGTGACATGACACGACTTGACATCACTTGACATCACATCTCATCAGCACCCTCACAAACCCAAGACAGACAAGACGAGAGTTAACTACAAATGCCGGTTCTTATTTTATTACTACTATTGTTAGAATGCATTTAAATATTATATGAAATGAAATGAGTAGTTAATTATTTCAGAACATAAGCGGGCAAATGCCTTCAACAATTTCGCCAACTATTTTGGCTTTATATAAATAATGGGACAGCAAATTTTTTTTAAATTACAGTTATGCATTTAAATATGTCAATGTATATTTAAAAATTGTTAAAACATCTCAAGACTTAAAAGCTCCTGATGCCTAAACCTGTAAGTATTTCACCCTAAAAATAAATTATCTGAAGATGCATTTTCTGCAAATAATTTTTCCATATAAATATTATTGGCACATATTGGCAAATGCCTACAGTACGTACCTATACTACATTTTATTACAACTTTCAGACTTTTTGACACTTTAGCCACTAAATAGCAATAAAGCACATAGTAAAATAATTTGCAGCACTTCCTCAGTACGTAACCTATTTCAACTCCAAAGGTACAAAGGCAATTAAATATAAATATCAGATCGGTACCCATAGTTTGCAATTTTTTGCAAAATATTCTATTCTACGGGGATATTATGTAACAGGAAGAGAACATTTTATATTTATATTTAAAAATGGAGGAGTAAGACGAAATATTTTGAGTGTTCCCGTTGATGAGTTGAAAAGTGAAGTGAGAAGGCGATTTGTGTGTGAGTAGTTAATTCATTTGATTCTATTTGACATGCAGGCACGCAGGAGGGAAACACACAAGCAGGTTACAATTACAAGAACCTAAATGAACCGAACTCACTTTTCAACTACTTACTTGTCTGTCTGTCAAACAAATACATTTCATTCCTCCACAAACTATAAACACAAGAATTTCCTCTTATTTACGATTAGCTGCGTACATTTTACATATTACATACTGAATACCTGTCTCCCCTCTATAATACTCGACGATAAGTCTATACTTGATAATCGTGTGCGTTAAATGGTTAAATACCTAATACCTACTCATAAATACATGCTCATTATATGTAGAAACAAAAAGTATGCAACAGCCAGGAAAATCTCTTAGGCAGAAGTACCATCTTAATTCTTTTCACGTCTTAAATATTGGCAAAAATATTTAAACTGCTTCTGAGATCGATTGTTTATATACGAAATTAAAATTATAAACAAGGAAAGCTAAATTGCCTTAATAAAAATTGGGATAATTCAAAAGCAGTCCTTAATTTCACCTTATTACTTTCCTTGACCTACTTTTCGAAAAGTCATTTGGTCCTTTAACATAATTTTCGGCAAATATAGTATAACTTCTTACATTTAATGTTGAAACATTTGGAGCTATTAATTAAATAATTTAAGTTAAGATATTAGCTCATGCAGACATAATTATATTTTCTGGCAAAATATAAATTTTTATTTCTAGAATTAAGTACAGAAAAATTAAAATTAAAATTAATGCCTAAAGTATATATACATACAACTGCATTTTTTAAAAAAGAGTCAAAAAGCAGTATGGATCTTCTTACCTACTACGTAAACTAATATTCTAATTGTAAGTGCAACAGTATGTAAATGCGCACACAGAAACAACACAAAAGAATTTAAACTTTGGAAGTCACTCAGCCAGACAGAACCAGAACTGAACTCCTAAAACAAAAAACAATAAGGAGGTCGTACTTAGCAATGCAATTGGATGGAAGGACCTGTAATAAAATAAAGTGAACTATTTCATAAATTATATCTTGAGTGGCTTGGCTTGGCATGAGCAGCTTAAGCTTAGCTAACGATAAGTACATAAAATATAATCATATAAAGTAACGATTAGCTTTAAGTTAAGGTTATACTTTATACTTTTACCTTTTATGTCAGTATAAGAGTAATTAATGAATTTCTTGCTTTGTGTACACTTTACACATAAATACTTATCATATCACATCACATCACTCAACTCGAAACTACTAAACTAAAGCGGATGTAATTCTCAGTTGAGTTACTTAACTTGAAAGAGTGATATGGAATTATATTACCTAAACCTCTACCGTTTATAATAAAATAAATACGCGAGTGTGTGTGTTATAAGTTATAAGTAATAATCATAATAATAATGGAATAGTGAAAAGGTAAACTGAAAAACTGCCAACAGCAAACAAACACTAAACCTCAAATCAAATTCACACAAACATAACAGAACGGAATTTTTTGCTATTTATTTTGCACCCTTTATAGTTATAGTCTATATCAGTAGTTACACAGGGACACGTACGTATCCTGAGTTAATAATATAAAAATACTAAATGCCTGCTAATAAATAGGAGTTTCTACCTACAATTGAAATTGCAAAGAAAAATGAAAAGTCAAGCTGACACGTATCCATTATTTATGATTATGATACATAACGCAGAAAATAATAAGTTGCTTTACTAGGCGAAGCCTCCACAATAATTTTTCTATCAAATCCTTATCAATTTAGATCAAGAAATTCAAACGGAATAGCCGAGACGAGGCACTCTTGCATCATACTCGCGTTTTAATATTATTACACAAGGAAAATAAAGGTGGGAGGAAAAAATTACGGAAATTCAGACATAACTTCGTATTACGCATATTGGTTTGGGATACGTAATAGTTATTCTGTAGATAAAGGTAACAATATGAACAGGAAACTAAAGATAAACAAAAGTATCGGCTAAAATTATATTGCCAAATAAATAAATAGAACTGACTGACCATAACATAATATTATTTTAACACAATAAAAGGAAAAAATAAGAACAAGTTCATAACGCAACCATTTCCCATGCATTCCTAACAAATTCATTGCTAAAAATATGCAGTAAGTTTCAAGCATTTGCACTTTCATCAAAATAAAAGCAAACAAATATAACTTTGAGATTGTCAAATTCTTTTACTCTCCAAAATTTTCGAGTTTGTCTAGTTTTGCACCCAAATGCTTGTGGTATGCTGAAAACTGCATGTGATTATGATTTACATGTATAATTCCTAAAAGCTAATAACCTATACCCAGCAGGTCGGGACGGGAAGGATATAAAAGGTAAAAGGCAGGAACAAAACACTTCACCTTAATAGCTAACTTAATATTATAATAATAAATAGATTCTTTAACAAATACAAATTCAATTGCAATGTGTTTATAAGTACGTGGAATATAAAGGTGCAGAGACGGGGAGCCCAGCATGGCATATAGACACAGCAGCTGCATATATCCGTCCATATTACCTACAGTACTTACTTTACTACTTAAATATGTTGGCCAACTTTTTGCAAATTATTCGGAGATTGCCTTTTAACCTTTTCCACAGTCATTAGCTCATAATGGCCAACATTTTCTGATTCCTTCTCTTATTTTATTTTATTTACTCTCTGTACTCTTATCCTTCTTATATTATTATAAAGTATAAATGTATAAATGTTGTGTTGTAACTCGACTAGTTTTTTGTATGGATATAATGTAGCAGTAGAATACACACTAAAAGTCTACTCTGTATTTTATGATACAATTATAATGTAAAACTAGGGCTGTAAAATGAGGAGCTCTTTAGCTTTGCCTTGCATTATAATGCAATGGAATAAATATCATTTATATAGCGCAACCTTCCAAAGCCAACTCTAATCGTAAGCAAACAATAAAACGATTTCATTTATTTCCACTAATAAAACGAGAGGAACCTCCAACAGAGCAAATAAAATATAAAATAAAAAGAAATAAAACATTTTTAATGATTCCATTCGATAATGCACGTCTTAGCCCTATCAATGTAATAAATGCGCTCTTTAACTACCTACACTACGTAACTACGTCCTATTTAACCACAGTGCAGACAATTCTGCATAGAAGGGACTCTTTGGAGTTGTCCGTTCAAAATTCCTTATGTCCAATTCAATGTGGATGTCTAAAATAGAGTTACCTACTTGACTAAAGATGAATGCATTGCATTTTTGTACCATTTCTATATAGTCCTTATACACTTTCTTATTTACTGCTAAATTATATTGAGTATAAGTAAATTAACATACTAAAATATTAGAAATTGTTTTCAAATAGGTCAAAAATTCACTTTAAGTCTCTCAGACTAATAATTAGTAAAAAATAAGTTCCATATGAATTTTTCTTTTTAAAAATATTTCTTATATCCATTTTCGCTTTTTAGTTAAATACTATTTTAAGTAGGCGCTCTTAAATTAGTTCCCTGTAGAAAAATTCCTTCCCTAAGGAATCCTTATATGCGGAATGAAGTGCATATGAAAGGATTTGGTTACTACTACTATCTGTTGGACTGGATTCATGGATTAGTTTAGTTAGTGTGTTGGTTTGCTTAGTGTTTTATGGGAAACAGAAGTATAAATCATGTTGTTATGTTCTTTGTGAAATTACATCAAAGCTACCAACTGCTGCCTTCTCCTGTCTAGCTGTCTATACTTTTCACATCGTAATATATTTTATTTCACCTCCTTCTCATACTACTAACAATGCCACGTCACATTCACATACACTATCAGGGAATGAACACTAAATCTTAAAAAATAGATTAAAAAATCATTTAATACTCTGTAATAATTAGAATTAATAGTACCACACATGCAGGGAAGACATTAAAACTATTTTTATATTAGGATTTAATTTTTTTAAATCCTACCATTGCTATCAGAGTACTAAAATTAATTTCTCAGTACCAAAACATAAAAAATGGATTTAAAATCGACTTTTCTAATTTCTGATCTTGAGCACATGGGAAGATACTCAAGTTCTAATAAATAATACACGAAAATGCAATTTGCACGCATAATATTATTTTCTCTGTGAAATAAACAAGAAATTATTTTTGGGAATTCTGTTTTCAGATTCCTGTTTAGCTTTGGGTTGTAGTTTAAGGAATCTTGTGTCAAAAATATAATTTTGTTTTCATTTTCCTAGCAAAGTATTTCTAAACAAAAACGCATTTGAAGTATAATTTGAAGGTGTACACTTTTAAGCTTTTAAGAAATTTTTAGGCAATGAACAACCTTATGCCTTCAAAGAACCAGAAGCTTATACAAATTTTTTTTGCCAAATTGTATTAATGTTTTTATTTGCTCCATTAAATTGTATTTATGGTTTTTGCAGACCCTAATTAATATATTATAATTCCTTATGTTGACATACAGATACTACAAAGGGCCAGTGTAGAAATTTTTAAATAAAATCTCATTAACTACAATTATAATATTTTTAAAATAGTCATTTTTGCATAGTTTTCGAATCACAATTAAGTATTCATAAAATATTTTTATAATTCGGTAATTGTGAAACTAAAGTATAACGAGTATCAAAAAACTAGATTCCATCGCCAGAATGCCAAGACTTTATATTGCAAAAAACAAAAAATGGGACAAAAATGTTATTAATTTCCTGCGTGTAGTGAATAGTGAAGTAGATATCCCGTTTTGTCTGTAACTGGATGTACTTATAGTGCATCTGCAGGTCCATCACATTCACATTATATGATGACGTTAACATTATTAAAATTTGCAAACTGGGAAACAATGGGAACAGTAGAAACAGAAAACAAATAAAATAAACAGAATGTCTGTCAGTCTGTCCTGTTTGAGTGACATGAGGAGTCTCGTTAAACTTCGCCTTCCCTTGTCATGTCAAATTATATTTTTGTTCAATTTAATATTTAACAACACAAACTGCTACATCCATACTGTTACTGCAGTCGTAAGTCGTAGTAAAAGAATTATAGTAGAAGAAAAGTATTAATCTGATGGCAATGGCAAAACAACACTCACACTTATCATATCAAATGATAGCGTAATGCCTTGAAGCATCCGGTGCGGCAAAACAAGGCGAATTGCTCATTCCACATTGTGTCTACTATTTACTATTTACTATGTACAATATGTCCATAATGCTATATAAACCGCTAACTCTAACATTATTAAATATGAAAATATTTTATGCACACGTAAGGGAGGGCAGGCCCAGAGCAGGTAAGTAATAGATCACGTTAGAAGATAGATTTGATCGCATAAACTACAAACTCATAGAGATGCCATCAGCAAAGGCAAAACAAAGCAGAGCACGTCACATAAAACAAACTTATCATAATCACATCAAACACAATGAATGAAAATACATACACACATAACACAACCTTTACAAATAATAATATTTACATACACAAAGACTTTGTACATTTTATATGCATTACTTAATATTATAGGAAGTTAGGGAACGTCCGCTTATGAGTTTTTGCAACATCTTAACTGACTGGGTTTCCTGTCCCTTCAAATGATCAATTTTTTCAATTTAGCATTATTAATGAGCTTTCTTAAGGAAGAGTATGTACGACGTAATTATTGAAAATTTATATGAATTACAATGAATAATGAAAATTTTGAAATTAATTGAAGTTAACTAGAAATTAATACAATATTAAATGCTAGTTGATTTTTTCACATAATTGAATGTGAATTTGAAATTTTGAAATCAACCGAAATACAAAATGGAATTCTTTGTGGGAATTAACTGAAATAAAATTAAAAATCGGATCGCAATTTTTCAAAAATTTGAACTGAAAATTAAAGCCAAAATTATATTATAAATTTATTTAATATAAGTATTCTGCATGCCAAATCTACCTTCCTCAATTACTTCACTTATTAGTTAGCTTAATTCCACACTAGATAGATACCTCTATTACCTATATAAAAAGTAGCAGACACCATAAAAAGTGCAAATTCCCTCAGAAATTCGCATAAGATTGCAATTTTAAGCACCAGTGATGTATTTTAGCTATTTGGTACATCGTAACTAGATGTTAAATGTATATTGGCTTAAGCTTAACAGACATGGAAGGCCTTTGGTTATGTTGTGTCGTAATGAAGAGTAATAAATATTAATTGTGATGATTAGATATGAGTTTACAGGTTAGTTAACGTATTTTAATAAGTTCTCATGCTAATGAAGGAATAATTATTAAAGTGACTATCGGCTACATTATACTTGTATACATAAACTCATCCCATCTCCCCATACACTACAGAACTCCTTAAGGTTAGCAACATATTCCACATATTTAGGTACATTAACTCAACTATAGCAGAAAATACATAGTTTATATATTATAATAGTAAGTAGCTACTACATAAATGTAAAATGTAATTTTTCTTATGTCTTGTAAGGTAAGTAATAAGTACAAGTATATATGATGTATGTATTTAAGTAGGTATGTTTATATATACATATTCTTTATGCATGTACTTATGTATGTATGTAATTTAGAGTTAAATAAAAAGATAAATATGATGTTATATAGTGAAGGTAGTTATACTTTATACTAAATATTATATGGAGAATGTAGTTGTGCAACTCGTTTTGTTGTTGTTTGGGAGATGAGATGGTTTGATGAGATAGAGTGTGAGTGATGCGATAAGGGAATGATTGATGTGAACTATTGTTCCCTCTTCTGTTCTCCATGTCGTAAATGACAAGTGATTTATGGGCTGACGCGTTAATATTTGCTAATAGAAACACACACAACACTCTTGTCCTGTCATGTCAGCCCCGTCCGTCCGTCCGCAACTCACTTTTATACACTAAGAGATATATCCACATACATTTTACATATATGCAAAATGTAATCTAATCTATAGATAATATGTATGTACATACATTTAAGGTAGCTACAAGGCAGTCAATATTATTACTAGTTAGTTAGTTACATCCTATAATCCATCACACATAAAGAAATTTATTCTTTCCTTAACGTCACGTCAACTCTACAACAATATTCAAGGCAATAACGCAAAGCAATGATAGTTTTTTGTTAACTATTTATGTAGGTATCTACCTTTACTTTGCAAATACGTTTACATTCTTATAATAATGTATCTAGTAAAGTACGTCATATTATTATAATATATGAACTTTAGAATTTTGCATTTGGATATGTGTTGGCGTCAAATTAGACGTTTTGGCCAGGGGAACATTTATACTAAAATTATGAGACTTTTTTATATTATTATTTTATATCAATATAAATATTTAATCCAACAAGAGATGATTGTTCACTTACAGATAATATGTGAAAGATCAGTTTAGCTTTTTACATAAATATTACTCGTAATATAAAGTTCGTTGTGTATTTGAATTTAATCAAATAAAACAATTTTCTCAAATAATTCTACATAATAAAATACAGAATTTTGAATCTAAAAAAATATTTTAGCCAAATGGCGCTTTTTATAATTAACTTGTTTCGTATTTAATATTTCGTGCAATTAAGTTTATATTTTAGTTTCATGTTCTTCATAAAACATTTCTGGTTATTAAATTGTTAATGTGTTTATTACAATTTAGACCTACTTTGAAAAAGTCTGATTTTTATGCGTTTTACAAAATTTGAAAACTGAACTGACAAAAAAACTTCCTGTCCTAACTATGATGTGTTCACAAACCATGATGCCCAATTTTACGCCAACACAAACATTATGTATTTATATCTAAACCATCACACTTATTTATCAATTAATGGGTATACGTCAATTTATTTAATTTCTGTCATATTATTTGTGGGGATATATCTATATTTTCTATATATACTTTAATTAAAAGTTAACGAGGTAATTGAAGTATATTGAAGCATGCTTCGTTTATCTTTAATCTTGTCAAGTTTACATTTACTCGACTACACAGCTACTTATGTACTTACTTATTTTTGTTATTAAATGATTTTTATGTGTTTGAGTGTATATGTTGTCTACTAGTTTAACATAGCGACTGCCAATAAGAAAATAATTAAAAAATGCTCCCAGTGAGACAGATAATAATATTACAGCAGCCGATTATGTTGACATTAATGTTGGGAAAATCTGACGGCGAAATCGTAAAGAAAAATGGGAATTTCTGATTTACAGCTTGTCACTTGCTTCTTTTTAATGAGCTAAGCGAGAGGTGAACTGAATTCTATTGGATTGCAAGGAATTGATGGAAATGGAAGAATATATTTTACTTGCTTGGCTATTGCTGACTGGACTTGACTTGAGTGCCTCAAGGTTTAATTTTATTTATGATTCCTCCGGACAAGACAAGACACCAAGAAAGAAATATAAATGATTTACCTTTATCTCTAATTTTATGGTTTTGTTTGGCATTGAATTCCACTTGCTTCTACTTCAACTTTCAAGATTCCCTTCTCTCTCTTCGGTTTCCTTTATATTACTCGCTAATACACATTTCTAAATCCTTCCTTAACAATCCCTGCCTACAACACTTAAATCGCTAATATATTTACCAAGGCTTGGACATGCATGCCTTTTCACTAAGCTACATAGCATGATTTTTAAAATGAGATACCAAAAATTAATTTTAGCTAAAACATTTATTTAAATTCTTGACAAATATATCTATTTCTGGAAAAAGCCTACCGGATTTCAAAAAATAATTCCCTGTTTAGAAAATAATTATTATTTCTAATTAATTCGGTAGCTTCGACAAACTTGGAAGAAACTAAAAAAGTTCAAATTTTTCAATGCACTATCTTAAAATTTTAAAACCAAACATTAATGCATGGTACAATTGTAAAACAAATTACCTACAATTTCATAGAAAGTGTTAGAAAACGTCTTTAAGTGTGTCTTACTAAACATATTCCCAAAAACAATACTAACTGACATTGATTTCCAAACCTTTATTTGTTTATCCCTACATTATATATCCCCATTCATTGATATCAGTACCCAATATACCTAATACTAACAATTTTCTAATTTCCACAGTATTCCAAATAGAAAAGTGGTAAAGTGACCATGTATAAAATTTATAGCCTATGGTCTTGAGTTTATTTGAGTTGAGTTGAGTTTAGTTTGTGAAGAGGAAGAATGTAGTAAGAAGCAAGTGTGGATGTAGTAAAAGTAAAATGAAGTGAATATCCTAATGTAATGTAATGGCGTAAATAATGGTGACTTGGGACCACAAAGAAAGGACATCACACATAGAAAAGGTATCCTATCCAGTATAAAGAGGAAACCAATAAAATGTCGAAATTCGTAATAATAGCGTGTGTATCTCTTTAAGTAGATAAGTATAGTGTGCTCTGTGTAGAGGAGGGACCGGGACGATGTAAGGGGACAAGTCATTAATCATCCCAACAGAAGGGATGCAATTTAATGGAAAGTCCGTACAAGTCAACTTGTGTGACATTTCAAGTCATTGCCAATAATAAAATAACTATCCCTCGCTCCATGCACTCCACCACACCAATAATCCAATGGACACAACACTCATCATCATCCTTTATACTATTATCTATATCTACAGTATATATGTAGACAGGCTTAGGACTCTAGAACACAACTACACACAATACAACAGCCATTACTTATTTTATATCTTCCTCAGACTTGTTATTGTTAATATTAACGTTAGTGTGGCATCTCCTATCATAAAAGTCTATCATTCTAGTTCAGATTGTAAGAATGCTAAAGGAGGCGGATATTATGAACCTTTTATTTATGTCTCCCCAAATGCCCACCACTTTTAGTCATAACCAGAATAATCTGCGGAAAATCTCGAGGAATTAACGCTATTCCTTGGGACATCAAAATATATTATCAACTATAAGTACCTACATAAATAGGTAATGCCAATACACGGATCTATACATGTCGGAGATAGTGGGACCCATTTGGCAAACTACTTTACTAGAATATATACTAATACTATTTATTGTGTGATTAAACGTATTAAAGAGTTAGCAGCATTTTGTTAAATAGCCTATTGAATTTTTGCAATTTGAAAATCTTTTCTGCATTTATTACATTTTTGCATTTTAGCAGCTTTTAAAACTTTCATTTTTTCAGGCTTTGCAAATATTAGCAGTTATGTTTAGGTTTCTTTTGTTAATTTTAATTTTTGGCATACGTACGTACGTTTAGGTAAATGTCGTATGCTTCTTAAATACTTTTTACCACATTGATTTTAGATTATTTTTGGGAAAATAATCTGCAATCCAATAAAAACTGGGCGAACATTTACATAAAAGGTAATTTCTAGAATACGAAATAATTGTATCAATGATCTTTATACCTAGGACATATATTGCATGGTATTATGTAGGAAATGCTCAGAAATATTACTAAAAATAGTGTAAATGAGCAGACCCTGTGCTGTCCTTTAGTAAAAGTGGCCTGCAATCGAAAAGAAACCACAAATGGCTGAAAGCTGCAATTTATTATGTAATAGGATTGGATTTCTGTAGTTATTTCTCTCCTTGGTGGTTTGTATTCGTAGATTCGTCTCTTCCATTCCTATTAGTTTATCTCCAGGGACGATAATAAACTAAACTCGGAATTTAGCAAGAGAGAACACAAAACATAATAATAAATATCATTATGACTCATTGTCATGTCACATCATATCAGATACAGATATACTTACCACAACTAGATATTATATTCTTGTATGTATCTATGTATGTATTCACATTTATTATTGAGACTTTGAGTCTGCTTATTGTTACATCACGATCCCAGTTTGGATTTAGCTTATTGTAATTCACTACACTTACACTTTTCTATGCCATCCCATTTTTATGTGTTTTGTTCATAATATAAATGAGATTCGTCGTACACGAGGAAATTGCTAAATTATTAGATGAATTATGAGCGTTACATCATACACTCTCCAAAGCCCTAATTAAAGGCAGATCCCTTCTTCTATTATGTTACAGGAACGAAAAATGTATTTTATTTGCTAGGGGACATGAAAAAAGTTACAATATTCCTCATATTGCTACATAACATGTGCTTTTTATTACCTTTTTTGCTCTCCTTTATTAATATTAATAGAAAATGGGATAAAGTGTAAGCGTGAATAAGAAAAACAGACTAATTTTTTGAGATTCGTTTCTCAAAGAAAATCTGTCTTTTTAATTGTAATATAAATAAATAATATTTTAAAATATATGGCTAACCATTTTTGTGCAAAAGTTACACATTAAATAGCAAATTCTAATCCTACTAAATTCTGTGATGCTATCCTAATCTTGGGCTAACTGATTAACTGCAAATTGTGAATTTCCAATTCTTTTTTGATCCCACGATGATGAAACAGCTTAGCTATTGTAAAAATGAAATGATAAGTCAGGATTCCAGGATTCCCAATTGTTTTCCCCAAAGTGTGTGCATGTTTCTGCATAAAATCGAAAGATGAGAAAAAGAATACAGTTTTTGTAGTAAAATGTAGACAAACTCGCTCCGTATGTTTTATTTCGTGTATTATATTTAGGGAGATGGATCTTCAGCTTATGTTTTGTTGCTGAATGAGTGCGTTGCTTGCTTGCGTGTGATTAGCGAGCAGAGTAGAAAGAACAGCATGACATTTGTCATCATGTCTCTATTAAGCTGTCACTTTTCTCCCGTCCTCGCTAACACACACACACACACACTTTGTACGAACCGTCCCTCATCCTCTTCATCTCATCTAGAATCAAAGCACGATAGGAATAGGAGGAATATCATAATAGAAACAGGAAAAGTAAGTAAGGAACATAGAAATATCTGAAAGATAGGGAAGCCAGAGGAAACAGCCAGCAGTCAGGCCCCAAGTCTACTTACGTTACAAATAAACTTACAGAAAAATATTAATATCCCTTATAGATGAACAGGGAAACCTCAAATTGCTATTAGCTGTACATCACAAACTTAGACAGTTTCGAACTAAATTCTTACCGTAAAAAAATATTTGTATCCGATCACTGATTAATATATGGTACATAAGTACGTACCTAAATAATTAAATAGTCATGGAATTTGTAATGGTGATATCCTTTAATTACTCCAAATAAAAGTTACCTGTTTTTAAGTAAACAAATTATAAACGTATATTGCAAGGAGAAAGTAAATTTTCTAATGGATCCCTAAGCTGATATACAAATGTACATAAGTATCGTCCTATTTAGCGTTAAGATTTACGATTATTTAACACAGGCATACGCCTGTGTAAACAGTGTGTAGGTTTTGATATGCCCTGAAAAGCAATATCTACCGATGAAAATGATCAGGAATTGAGAGGCTTTACACTTTTGGTAGATTATCAGCCAAAAGCATGCCACGAAACGAAGGCTGCATTATTATTACATATACTACATAATATACATATATATTCTATAACACTACTTGAGCCAAACTCTCACTATTTTCTCCATTACCATTTACTAAATATATTATGGGCAAGTAAAAATGTACAGTGTATGTGTGCTGTTTACATTAGGGAAACTTACACACTGCATATACATAGGTACTACATGTACATAATATGTACAGTGTTCATTCATGTCATATATATGTCACAGATACTAATGGATATGATGATAGGGATATCATATCCATATATATAAAGATATATGATGTACGTATATAGTTACATACAAATACATCAGTTATGTCTATTTCTGAATAAGTAGAGCAGTTAGGAAATAAAATCCCCTTTTGGCCTGACTTGTCATCACATCGTCTCGTGTCATTTTCCATGTACTCTGCTGTACAGTAAATAAATGTAGTTTGACTCCCTTTTCCAGACCAATCCAGTGCAATCCAGGAAGTCGGACATGACCAGAGAACACAAATCACTCACTTCAATATAATCATGACACGACAATCCATACCATGCACAATGCATTTACTATTTACTATTTCGTCTCATGTCATGTTCCTACATATAGTTATATAAGTACAAAGGTGCACTCTTTCTGTCCTACTCTATACATATAACAGTAAGTAAGTACGTGGAACCGAAAACAAATTATGTGCTTCCGATGGCAATTTATGGGTTCTTTACAGTTTCCTCATTTATTTTACACGGAGACATTCCTCGTACACTGAATGCACTATTTATACAGACAAGACACGCAACACACTGCAGACTGCACTTGCACTACATTTAAATGCTTACTATGTGATGTGGTTTCGCTACCCGTTTCCCACCACATACATCCACATCACAGAAAGGAATTAATTAAGCAAATATGAATTAGGAATTACTTATATGAATTATAGGAATAAGGAAAGCCACAGAGCACAAAGAGTATAAAGTGTGACAGCGCCAGGACGGCGGATTAATGGATAAAGGAAATGCTATTTACGATTCACTAATAACTAAACTGTCCATACCAATTTATGTTATGATTATGATAAATAGCATTCTCATTGTCACTCAGGGATTACAAATATTTTACCGCTTTATTCAACCACACGTTATAGAAAACAGTGGAAAGCATTTGTGTGGTATATGCAATCTAGATGACCGAGACAACTTATATGCATTACTACAATCAATACTAGGGTATTTAATGA